>OVAP01004642.1:0-14228 GCA_900406295.1 Aurinia saxatilis | reverse complement strand
GAAACTATGAACCTAAACTAGCATGAAGATCAATTTCAATTGTTCAACTATAAGTTATAACCAAGTCTCCTTGAGAAACGACATACTAGCTCTCTTAAGGTTAATTCCATGGATTTATCAACACTCTCATGTGTGATAAATCACCCTAAATTAATTGCTTAAGGTGATCAAACCTAAGCAAANTACTGAACCCTAAGCCTAACAAGTGAATTACTCAGACATGGCTAAGGAATTCATCATGCAAATCAATAGAAAAGAATATGCAATAAGATAACCAAAAAGGGTCTATGAAATCTTCCTTACAAAAACTCTTAAAGATAAATTAAAGCATAAGCCTAAACAAGAGGCTGTAAAGAAGTATTTATAGGGTCTAGGACGGACTTTAGGTTTAGAGAATTTTCATAAAAGATTAAGGAAAATCTTCATCTTGAGATTTAAGGAAATAATGTGTTTTCTCCGCATGGTGTCGATCGACACCAAGGCGGTGTCGATCGACACCTCCTCTGTTTCTTGCGATTTTTCTTCGTTTCCTTAATTTGTCTCCTTAAGCTCCATTTTGCTCCATAATTCTTTTAGATCCTTCCCAAGCTTTAAAACCTCGTCCATGCACCTAAAATGACTCACTTGGACTCTAATAATAATATATAGACTCTAAAACATAAATAATTATATGTTTATTATGATAAAAATCGGTAAAATATGAGATACATCAAGCACGACGGTTGATCCAGTTGAATGATCTAGCTGAAATTCGTCACACCGCCTACAAAAATTCGAAGATTTACAAGGAGCGGATGAAAGCTATTCATGACAAAAGGATCATTTCCCGCAACTTTGCTGCCAATGATCAGGTATTGCTTTTCAACTCTCGTTTGAAATTGTTTCTAGGAAAGTTGAGATCACGGTGGTCCGGCCCATTCACCATCAAGGAAGTGAGACCTTATGGCGGTGTGGTTCTATTTGACAAAAACGGTTCTCAGTTCATTGTCAATGGACAGAGCTAAAACCATACCTCGCAGACACATCTATCACTAAAGGCGGCATTGTTCGCCTAAGTGACCCTATTAACGCATAAAAGGCGTACAAGTCAAGCTACGCGACTTAAAACAAAGCGCTTAGTAGGAGCCAATCCACTCGGTAGATTTTTCTTTCTTTTATTTTTATTTTATTTTTCTTTTTAACTAACATATCAATTTTTAGCTTTGATTTTAAGTGTTTCAAAAAAAAAAAGGAGGTCGGATCGATCGATCCTTCAATGGATCGATCGATCCATGCTAAACACTCGCCAAGCCCGGAAGATCCGTAGATCGACCAAGAGGAGAAGGATCGATCGAACCGCCACGGATCGATCGATCCTCTAATGGATCGATCTATCCACGAATACACAAGCAGACCGCGAGAAAACCATAGATCGACCATGGATACATGGATCGCTCGATCCACATTCGGATCGTTCGATCGATCGATCCCGGAGCAATGTAAGTTCGGTTCGGTTTAAACCGGTTTAATTCACCTGAATTAAACCGAAAACACCGAATTTCTACAAAACAACCCCATTTTAGATCAAAACACGTTTTTCTCCTCTCTTTCCTCCTCTTTGCCGATTTTGGGGGAGATTTTTTAATTTTTTTTAACTCACTCATTACTTGTCCAATCTTGTTGATTTTTTACCCTAATCCACTTGATTTTTCGTGCTTAATCTGATTATACACTCCATTCATTCATCCAAGCAAGGTAAGTCACTCAATTCTCAATTATTATGGACGATTTCAAGAACTAGGTTTGGCAATTCCGGGTTTGATTCATGGGTTTTTAGGTTTCTTTTTGGTTATATTAGGCATCCTATGATGTTTTTATGCCTTACCCATGTCTTAATTGTCAATTTTGGAGTTCTGAAAAATCCCTCTTTGGGTATGAACGAATTTGGGTTTCATGATGAATTTTGTTGGTCATTGTTTGGATTTGGAACTCTAGAGTATAAGAATATATGAGTCTAGACCTTATATAACACTCATCTCAATTATCTTGTGGAATTTGATGATTTTTGGCACTTGGATTAAGGTTGGATAGAAGTTGTGAATTGGTTAAGTATGGGTTATGAGAATGACTTCCTATGAGTTTCTCTAGCTTTGGAACATGATAGCTAGTGTGTTTATACATCTATAATTGCTCATTTTGATTTGGACAGCCATTTGGTATAATGGTATTGACTTGGGATGGTTGTGTTTGCTTGGTGGTGTGTAGTATAATGGCACGAGATGAAGGCTCATGCACAACTTTACGCAAGAACCCACCCCTTCTTACAAGGAACCCTCCATCCCAATCAGAACGGCCAACCCTATCTCGAGCTCAAAAGGCTAAGGAGAAACAAGTTGCAACTCCAGAACCATCTAGTTCTGAGGATGAAGATGATGATGACCAGTCCGATGAAGAGGAAGTACCAGAGATGACTATAGCTCCTTGGCCTAGACCAGATGGCACACCATTTGAGGGCGGCATACCTGTCATGATGGGAAAAAACATTAAACTGGTTGATTTAAAAGCTTTAACAATGTACCGAGAGCGCAAACCGAACGAACCATGGAGTTCAGCTAACAAGGTCTTCTACAACGGATGGCTTCGCATCAAATTCAAACCTGCAAGAGTCATTTGTGTTAGCACATTCCAGAAGATGGGGATAATGTCTGATATGTTGTCGATTTTGAGCCGAATGGGACTTGGGACCTTACCATACAAACCTTACCACCTTTATGAGGAGTTAGCTCGGCAGTTCTTTGCCCTGTGGATGGTGGCCATGACAATGCTCTAGATGCTTACATCACATTCTTCTCTCGCGGCCAGCTCTTCGAGCTTTCGATTCCAGATCTTTGCGAGGTGTTTGATTTTGATGCGACGAAGAGAGGATGCCATTACCACGACTTCAACACTCTGGATCTTTGGCGTATGATAGGACACACAACAATGGATTCACGTGACCGTAAGCTCTCTAGGATATGGAATCCTGTGATTCGAGTGACCACAAAGATCTTAGGGAGCTTGTTTTTAGGCAAATAGGAGACTGCAGAGATGGTTCTCCTACAATATGGCTTGCCTCGTTCGATCGATAAAATCTACCCTCACGAGACCCGACACAGAATGCCAAAAGATCTGGACACAAACCTGGGATACAAATTTGCCGAGATGCTCGTTAGCAAGAGGTCGCGTGGGATCAACATCTCCAAGTCGAAGGATGCATTTTTAGGTAATATAATAACTCATATTTTCTTGAAGAGTGGAGTTGATTTGAGTACAGAGCCAGCACCTAGGACGGATGTAGCATTCTTCGATTATGCCTACTTCAAGACCACACTTATTGTGAAGGGTGATATCCAGACATATACATTCACCGACCTCGAGGGATTAACCAGACATGTCAAACTCCCCGTTGAAGGCCTGACTTCACCATATACTCGGAAGGCTTTATGGTTCAGGGTCCCTCCGTACCTCCTATGTGACCCACCGCGCGCTTCTACTAGACGCCGAGCTCCACCTGCCATGCCTGTTACACCACCTCATTCCTCCTTTGTGAAGTACGCCTTGCCACTTTACACTGGTGAGTATGATCTTGATCCAATTCCTTCAGGTGCTTCCTTGGAACAGCGACTAGACCGCATTCTGGAGAACCAGCACCGTCAACATTCCATGTTGACAAGGATGTGGGAAGCCTTGTCCAAGATTGTATGCGGTGGAGGATCATCAGCACGTGACATTGCAGGCCCCAGCGGTGAGACCCATGACGATGAGGTCACAGATGATGAGGCCCTTCCGCGCACGAGAGCTCAGCATGACGCTTGACAGCGAGCCACCATGACCCCGCTGTATCATTTCTTTTTCTTTTCTTTTATTTTATCACTTTCTTTTTATTTGTCGTATCTTTCTCTACTGGGGGAAGGTACAAGTGTGTGACTAACTTCATTTATTCTTTTGTTTTTCTTCTCTTGAGTCATTTTTACTGTTTTTCCTTGAATGTATTTTTATTGTTTGGATTTTTATGAGTAGAAAAACGCTTTTTCTAAAAGTTTGAACTTGGGGACAGTGATGATATTGCATATATTGATGCTAGTATTTTTTTGGTATAGGTTGTTTATTAGTGTCATTCATTGACTTGCGAAATTTGCACTTGTTTTTGACTTAGCACCCTTTCCAATAAGTGTTCTTGTTAGTGTGTAATCTCCTTTGAATTGATGTTTTCCCTATATTATCGGACTTAATTGAATTTAATTTTTCTCATCAATGGGTTTTTTATCACATGCATGAATTTTATACTTTCAACGTTTTACCACCCTCTTTCATTTCTGATTATTAAAACCCCACCATATTAAAATCCCAAACTCTTTTAAAACCAATAAACACTTTCTAGAGTGAGGCCTTTTCTGAAAATGTTTCATGTGTAAAAGCTCGTAAGATTAGAGCGAAAAGTCTGTTTCTTCCATTAGCATTAGTCTCATTGACTAATCTAGGGGGCTGGGGATTTGTATACTTTGATTTAAGTTGATCATTTAGAATTTGCCTATGAAGGTTTGGGTAGTATTAGAATGAAATAAGTTTGGGGGAGTTGGAGTTGGAAATAGAGGATTGGAATGTGGTTGGAAATAGAGGATTAATTTTTACCAAGAAGAACTCATAACTTGGAATCACTCTTTTAGCATTTTTGTTAATTCTGTTTGCTTATGTTCCAAGAAAAAAAAAATTATTGTTCTGTTAGCTAAAGAGTGATTAAGAATTTTATGTTTTGAGAGTTCTCTAGGATGGATTGATTTGGAGATGATGAGGTGTTGGTTGAGTTAGTGATGATTTGAATTTTCAAGAATTGGGAATGGGTAGATGGAAGAAATTGCTTGTATGCATCAATTGCTCTTTTCTTTCACTTGTTTTTGCATAATGATAACATTCCATTTTCTTGAGAGTTAGTCGCCGTTTGGAATTTTGAAACACTTAACTACCTGCATTTGAACCTCTCCCTCTTTGAAACAAATGTTGTGATCAATTGTCCATTTTTTAGACTGCGCCTATTGTTTAATTGAATGTAAAGGGAAGGTGAATAAGAATCGAGTGGGATCATTGGCATTGGGCTTAAAGATAAAATTGGAGCAGATTGGGGTGTTTTAAGCTTGAATGGGTAAAGGTTTCGCATGTCAAATATTAGCGTTAATTCGAATCCGTCCTTAAACTTAGAACACATGCTTTCTAGCTTTGAGTCCCCACCTTCAAACCTTTCTCTCTTCTTTAATCTTTGTTGTTTGCTTGAAGACAAGCAAAAGTTAAGTTTGGGGGAATTGATATATTGCGTTTTTAACACTTTTTAACATTTGTTTTAACTATTTTTCGAGTCTTTTAGTGTCATTTTAGAGTCTTAACAGGTACAAACACGTTGAGGTATGGATTTGAGCTTCAAGATGAAGTTGTGAGCAAAAATTGAAGAATTGCATATTTTTGGGTTGGATCGATCGATCCATGTTATTGAAGAAAATGCGGAGCATCTGCAGATCGACCTGCACGCGGAGATTTAGCACAGATCGATCGATCCTTCGTTGGATAGGATTGATCGATCTGACTACGGATCGATTGATCCGTGCTCGATCGGAATGTATTTTTGGAAACTTGTCAATCATCCACAACAGTTTACACAAGTTTTTATTCTCTCTTTTTAGATCTAAACACTTGGTTCCATTGTTCTTCATTTTGTTCTTGAGACTTTGTGAGTTTCACTTGGAGATTTCCTTGGAGGCTGTCATTTTCCTTTCATTCCTTGCATTCCCTACTGTTGAGAAGTGTTCTTCAACCCTTTTTTCTTCTACATTTTCATATTTTTATCATTAATAAAGTATTATTCAGTATCTTGTGTTCTTGATTATGTTCTTCATTACATATTGTTTTCTTGTTAGTTTAGTCATGAGTGAGTAGTTAGGTTGTTAGATCTAGGGAGTTCATGGATTGTTAAGTTAGTAACTGGATGTAAATAGGTAGATTTGTAGAGAATTCCCTCCTAATAAAATCTTAAAGCCTAAACTAGAATTGATCACCTAGTTTTTGTTCGTATGATTTCCTATTAAACAAAAATGTAGTAGAAATCCTAAAACCTTTTTAGGATAGCAGATTGTCCTTAGCCAACAAAAGTTTATGCTAAGGCAAGTTGTGAACAAATCAAATCTGCAATAGTAAGGCTCTCTAGCTAGTTTAAATCCAAATGAAAGTTTAGGCATTTAAGTAGTCAAGAGAAGTGATTGGTGCCACGAAAGTGGACCAATCTAGAATTATATTTTAGTTGTAATTGAGTAGAATTAGTACCTGAATAAACATCAAGTTTAGTTTTAGACAATCCATTGATCATCCATAGGTCTAGCATTTTATTATTATTGAATTTAGAACCCATAGAAAAATTAGAAACTAAACAAAAGCCCTTTGAATATTCGGTTTAGCTTAATTAATTAAATTAATATGTTACAGTGTAATTGCTGTGATTTGTGGATTTCGATCCTTACTACTGCAGTGATATATTGTAGTTGTCAAGGTCTTATTAAGTAAAAATAGGCAACTTAATACCACCTGAGAAAATTTATCTAAAATATAGTCAACTTGAACGAATCTAAAACGGCAGACACAAGACCGTCTCTGGAGGCACAAAGCCGGCGAACAAACTGTTCCTGGAGACATACATGCAAGAGAAACATAATAACATCTGGAGATTAAAACCAAAAACAAAAACAAAACTAAGCTACCTATGAATCTAAAAACAACATATACAAAAAACTCGAACGCAAAGAGATCCACCAGCGAAACAGATCCGAAGTGCTTCCTCCTCTAGTGAATTGGTGACTACCTCACATTGAAGAAAAGCTTGAAGCTCCAAGATGCCAGCGACAATTTGCTACTTTAGCGCACTTCGGAAAGGCGGTTGGAGATGCCGGAATCAACCTTTTAAAACAAGGTCCTCGATCGAAACCTTTGTGTAGAGACGAGGGGTGAAGCTGCAAAGACAACCATCGATCGAGTCAGAGCGGAACATCTTAATCTACAAAACAAAAAAAGAATTGAGAAGATGAATTTATTTAGATTCAAAAAAGCCCAATTTTAATTTGGACAGTTCAATCAAACGAAATTCCATCTGTTTCTAAAGTCGAATGATAGATCGATTACCTCGAACCGCTTGCATGCAAGCTGAAAAGTTCAGAGAACCGTGAATCAAAACGAAATAGATATGTACAGAGAGAAAACTAAGAACCGTAGATCCTAATAAGGATCTGGTTCACTCGTCCTTCAAGATCTATCACAGATTCAAAGTGTTATGAACCTTAGATTTGAGAAAACAAAATCGATCTACACCCCGAAACAGAAAAAAAAAACAGAGAGGAAAGAGGCATCCAACGACGGTGCTAAGGGAGCCGCCGTCGGCCGGACCCAAGCCAAGGTTGGATCAAAGTTTTCTCACTCTAAGTGTTTTTTAGAGAGAACCGAGAGACTTTGTTAATGCAATAAGTTAGTTCAATTATTATTGTGTTACATCATTCCTTTTTTATTTTTACTCTATATGTTTTTTCTTTGTTTGTTTGGTGATCAGTGAACAATATATGTGGAAGAGATGGGTTAAAGGTCACTGTGGTCCTGTTCCGAGAAGAGGTGGAAGATTTATGATTGCCTAAGATTGGCGATTACTACCTCCCGATGGATCTCTTTATGGATTTTGGTTTTAGAACTTTGTCCCTTGGTTTGCATGCGGCTGATTTGATGTTTACCCTCTTCCTTGGCTCCAATTCGATCGGCTCTTAAGCCTAGGGTTCAGGATCCACTATATCATGATCCATATATACTTGATGCCTCTCTCTAGGACCTGATTAAGTCTCGGTTTCTGGCCTTGCGGGTTATGAGCTTCACTCAAATGGTTGGTGTTGAAGAAAATTTTAAGCGGGTTTTGTCTCTCCCTTCAAATAGGTTTTCTTCTTTTTCTGCTAAACTCCTTCACCCCTCAGTGGCTTGGCCTCCTTTGGCTTCAGTAATAAAAAATGCATGGATTTGTGCAATCTGTTTTGAAGACCGAGTGTGATTGGTTTCTGTTTCTTCATCCTCCTTCTAACTTGGTGGTTTGGGTTGATTTTTCTACCTTCTGGTGAGGTGACCTCAAGAAGTTTTCCTTGGATGATTTGGTTGTTTAGGTTAGGTCCGAGCAAGTAATTTCATTTGAATTGGGTTTTGTAGATTGCATCAGTGTATTTAATTTATTAAGATATTTGTGTTCTGATTTGTGTCCCTTTCAATTTGCAACCCTCAGATGAGTCTTCGGCTCTAATGCAATCTCAATTGCAGTCGGCTTTGGATTAATAGCTTATTTGCAATAGTGGTCTACTCATTTCCATTTGACGAGCACTTGTCATGTGGGTTTAAATCAGGAATCGATACTCCTCATGCATAGAGTTATCTTATCATTGTGAGTTGGTCATTAGAAACGATGTTACGCTTTAGATCCATTAATAAATTAGGTGAATGAGTTACTTAACATCTACACTCATTATGAGGATTAGTCGGATGGTAAAAACCCGGATCACTCCATTAGAATATCAATAAGAGATTAAAGGATGTTAACATATGAAAGTTGAGATCCATACATAAAAATGTTGTGAGACGATATACTATGGCAGTTGTAATTTGAATGTTTGTGATTTTTAGTGTTTTTACAATTCTTAGTTCTTGATTTCATCCATTGATGCTTTGTTCTTGTTCATATTTAATTTTCTTTTTTTGTTTTTTTTTCACTTTGATTCTCATTTTATTTTCACACCCATCCTCATATGTATTTTGTCTCTTTTGATTTGTGTATTGTGGGTCTTACACGTTAGGATAATTTATAGCATATGAAAACCTTCATGTTGGTATATCTATCTCAAGTTTGACACAATATAAGTGATACAAGCTCGCAAAGCCTTGATAAAACAAAGGTTGAATCACTAGCTCGTCTAAGGACCTCTCTAGCTAATCCGGGATAGAGTGGATGATAAAAGTGGATCGACGTTCGGCACTTAAGGCTGCGAAAGGCCTTGTGATAAGAACAACACTCTGTTTATGGAGTCTTTCTCGACATATAACAAGAGCAAAAATAAGAGACAATCTCTTACCAAAAAATTTTCTAATTCATTCAAGGATGGTCTCTTTACAATGGAATAAGAGGTGAGCTTATATATGCTCAATTTACAAGTACAAATAAATCAATATAAATGCAAAATCAATCAAATTAATTACATAAATCAATCAGTAAATAAATTCAGAGGATTTTTAGCAATCGGTCATTATTTTGATTGATTCGTTGTATCTATACATTTTCTTAATATATTCATTATTGGACTGTCTTCTAAAATCTTATTTGAAATGTAGGATTGATTTGCATTGGACCATTTGCTAATGAGTCGTGGATGTGAACTGTATTTACTGCATCATTAGTGTTATGACAAAAATTACAGTAATGGCAAATCTGAATATTTTGCAAAGTAAAGATTTCAATAACAGATATATAAACTCAATACCGAACCAAAAGCGGATTGATTAAGGATGTGAAGAGGTGGGACACTCTTTCCTTAATTTTGCAATCGTCCGTAGTGTGACGGGCGATCCGAATCTAAGGATACAATTCCACATTCGACTGAGCCGTTACACTCGAACTCAAAAGCTAAATGGTATGATCATAGAAAGAAGCAAGAAAATTTTTAAGTTCAATTTTCGTCCATACTAGCTGATTGGCCCGCACCCTGTGCGGGCTGCCAATGTTGATTATTAAAAAAATACACGATTTTAAATTTTAAAAATGATTCTGTTGTAAGATGTAAAACATATTGTAAGGTTTTAGAAAACAATAGAAAACCAAAGAATTGTAAAACAAATAGAAAACAACGAATGAAAAAAGTAAATCGAGGTTTTAACCAACTTTCTCGAAGATTTTCTTGTACACAACATTTCTCGTTTTAGTTTTAACCTATCTTTACTCTTATTCTAGATTTAGCCCTCGATAGTGCTATATAAAGTTATCCATGAGAGAACAATTGTCTCAGTGAAAACAATCTAATATGTTCTAATGTTATATTAATAACATATAAAAAATTCATATTTGAAGATTTATGATAAATTAGAAAAACGTAAAGATATCAAATCGTTAATAATAATAATAATAAAATATACAATATGAGCACTAGAAGCATGATAGGCCATAAAGATAAGAAGGTTTTTATTATAGATTAGAAAATTAAAATCAAACATAATTCTATAATACTATGTACTACATCTGATACTTTTTTAATTTGTATGATGTACTCTATGAATATTAAGTGTAAATAAATATTGTAGAATATTAGTATCAAATGCTAATAGTTCAAAGAATTTTTTAATCCGACTTTGGTAGTATTTGAAGATTTTAAGATAAAATAGAGAAAACATAAAGATATCAAATCGTTAACAATAACAACAACAAAAAATCGACATGTACATTAGAGGAATGATCGACCCGTGCGCTTTTTACTTCATGTCTCCTTGTACCCCGAGAGGGGTACAAGGGCGAAGTAAAAAGCACATCTGCCAATCACATTAAAAAAATGATAATTGCCTATACCACAACTTTTATGAGCAAAAAAAACAAAAAACATTATATTTTATCTTTCACAAAATAAAAATAAAAGTGAACAATAAATTTCATGGTTGACAACAAAAGTGTATAGAAAATGATGATCGGTCTCCACCGTGTGTGGATGGTTATATATCTTATATATCTATACTATGATTTTTTGTTTGTTTGTCGGGAAGTAATATATTAATAATTATGTGTTAAAATTGATGATGTGTTGTAATCATTTGATTTGCTATGTTTATTTCCAGTGATATTAAGTGTAAATAAATATTATAAAATATTATTGTATCAAATATATCATAGCTCAGAAGTGTAAATTTAAACAAACAATAAACTTACCAGACTTCAACTATAAAGATACCAATCCTCAATTAAAAAAAAAAAGTCTCAATAGGTGGATTACATAAGTGATCGGCATGTGTGTTTTTTATTTATTCATTTCACCTAGATGGTCGGCCAGCACCATGTATGTGCTTCTAATTTTTTTTTTTCCTATGTATTACTCCCTCCGTTTTAAAAAGATAAATTTTCTAGTTTTTAATTTTGTTTCACAAAGATAGATGTTCTCACTTTTCTATGATTTTTTTTTTAATTAAATTACTCTTAAAATGGTTAAATTTAAAAAATATCTATTGCAAATATTTGAATTTGTTGAATACTATTGGTTTAAAATAATAAAAAATTGTATAATGTAATAAAACTATGCATTTATCACTTGACAATAAAGTTTTTCTAATATGTGTGAAAACTCTAAAAAAAGATACAGGAGGAGTATATTTTAACCATTGTAAATTAAGAACACTGATAAAACTCTAATCAAACTCGATTGAAGTTAATATCGTTTGATTTTGTTTGGTTCGGTTTATTTTAATTCATTGAAACTCAATTTTAATTCAGTTTTAAAAAATCAGTTCACATAAAGACAAAACCAAACTCATAAACAAAAAAAAACATATTTTTGTATATCTAATTAGTTAAACTAACTAATCTATAAAGGCAAAATCATGAACCACAAAACATATTAAAATAATATTTAATTAAAAGAAAATATATAAACAATAATTTCCTATATTCTAATCACTTTATCATCAGTTGGGTCGGGTTTGTTTTGGTTAAAATTACAAACTTATCTTTTTTTAGTTAAAGTTTTTTAAAGATATATACTAATCAATATTTGCATTAAATAATTATATTGAAAACAAAATGCAGGATTGGTAATTCTTTGTGGTTCAAAATATTATAGATGTCAACATCTATAGCCTTGGGATCATCATGCTAACTCTTTTGATAGGAAAATCTGAATATGCTTCAGAACTTGCTGTTTATCATCATGTATTTTCCGTCTATGTTGGGAAATTTGCTGGACCAAGGTTTGTTGACAGAACTGATAGACCCGTCGATGTTGGACACCTCAAGTGACAACATTCTCAAGCATCTAAAACTGCAAATGGAAGCATTCATTGAGCTTGCTTTTAAACGTGTAAGATTCAAACCGGTAGACAACATGCCTCACATGATAGGTGTGGCAAAAGAACTAAAAAAGATAGAACAACTGATTTGACAATTAAAACTTTATCTATTTAATATGCAGTTTTAGTACAAATCTACAACACTAATGATAGGACAATATTGATGTTACATTTACAGGCTACTTATAAACTAAAGAAATAAGCAAATACGCTTTTCATTATCCTTTACTTTGTCTCCGAACTGCATGCCCGTATACAGGTTCGGAAGCCCATCCCTAAATTTTGAAACATATATATCAACAACAAACTCATGTGGCAATAACTGGTTTCACAGATAAAATATCATGGAAAAAAAGCAATCAATATGATAACCATACTGCATATCAGTCATACCTCACTCCATAACCGGTTGTAACATGTTGCGTCTTAGCCAATTACAGCACATGGGAAACATAAAGCAGGGTTTGTTCCTTCCACCATTGGTAGCTCTAACATAACCTATATAGAGACACTGCTACATAAAAAGAGAATTTCTCCACCGTAAATAAATTACATTGCTTTGACCATTTTTCCTTTACCTTTGGGTGAAGGCTCTTGATTAGCTGGTGAAAGTCAACTTCATCATCCGAGTATTTCTTTTATCGAATAGACCTGATCACCAATGTTCTAAGAGCATGTCCAACAAGGAGATGGTATTTTGGGGTTCTTATAAAGATAAAAGTAAAAGAATTTTTTTTTTCAAAAATCTGAACCAATTACAGTCTAACACATGTTAGAAGGGGTTATAATAAAGGTGTTGCAGCCTCTTAAACAAGAGATGTTGTCTCATTCTCTCCCCTTCAGCCTCTTGTTTTTATTACTTTTAAATTATAAGAGTCCCTCATTTCACCACCGTTGGACATGGCCTAAGCATTATTATACAATCCCACATTTTACCTTCTCATCAGCTTCCTACACTGTTAATAGGTCTCTTAGTAGATTTCACTTTCTCTAACGCATAATAGGAACCACAATCTACTGATTTTTTTAACATTTTTTCCTAAGTTATGAGGGATTTTATATCAAAGAGAAAAGACTACCCAAAATAAAAACCAAATTGAGAAGGTATGTAATCATCAAGAAAACTTTATAGAAAAAACTACCCAAAAGAAAAACCAATTTAGATGATCTTTCAAAAATGACAACCAAAAGACATGTGCAGATTCCTCACGGTATAATGTCTCCTGAAGCTACTTGAGTGCTGAGAAAGAATATCGCCAACATTTGAGTGTTTTGCAGATTTCATCTACAAGTGGCTTTGTGATGTCCTGCAAGTCCAACGAATTCACATATTCTATCACAAAACTCGTGGCGTGATATATCAATTCGACATTTTAAAGGTGAGATGAACCAAAAGTTTTCATCTTTCTTTCTTCCTTACCCTATATTTATCTCTAAATACAACTTCTTAGCACACGAGTATATGCATCACATCTCGGAGAAGAGGAAATTATCACAAAAACGATCAGATAAAAAGGAAGTTCATCGGAGGAAAGGGAAAGACGGCCCACAAGGAGCTTGGGCCCCAGGGCGGTTTAGCTAGCAGTATATATAGGATCTAAGCTCGAAGGTCTTAGATCATCTTCTCATTCTCTCATACCTTGAATTCTCGAAGTAGTTTGTAATCTTTGAAAATTCTATCAATAAAACAACCCCACTTCTTTAGTCTTTTTCCATTGCTTTCTGTTCTCTTACTTTCGAGCGGTTCACAGAGATATAGTCGACGATCCCTAATCATTTCGTAGACAAGTTTTGGTTGTGTGAATTTTCGCCCACACAATTTGGCGCCGACTGTGGGGACCTCATCGACTACTCCACACGAAGAATCGCTCTAATCCTAAGGCATGGTTCAAGCTAAAGAAACCCCTCAACAACCGGAACTCACCAGCTCCCTAGTGACTTCAGCAACACAACTACTCAATCCAGACGGATCCGCCATGGCCCCACCTATCAACAACGGAGATAAAGACGCTCGCGACCCGGAAGGTCCTTCGGAAACTCCATCTGACGATGGCCAGGGCGTGACTACCAAGACACCAACACCAACTGACCGCGACATGGTCAATACCTTGCTCACG
>OVAP01004641.1:0-14229 GCA_900406295.1 Aurinia saxatilis | reverse complement strand
CATGACTACCCAGTTCACATGACTATAACAATCTCGATCCTTAACAACTATCGAATCATACAGTGTGATTTCAGGACAACTTTCCTTCAATTTCGACAGAGACAGAATCAGAGGTGGTGGCGANACAACTTTCCTTCAATTTCGACAGAGACAGAATCAGAGGTGGTGGCGAACTGTCCGAAAGAACAGAGGAGGAGGAACTTTCCGGCAAAGTAGAGGAGGAAGAACTCGCGACGCTGGTTGTAGGTGAGTCTGCATCAGGCGAAACAGAGATGGATGATATCAGTCACAGCGGGAGAAAAAAAAGTATTATCAGACTCAGTCGTGGTAGAAAAAGCCCCAAAATTGAATGGAGACTGAACCAGAACCGGTGTTGTGGACACAGGAAGAAGAGGAGGAGAGGACAGAGTGACGACGGGGGCAGTGTCATCATCAACATCATAATACAGAGGAGAGACATCAAATGATTCCTCCATAGACGATGAGAAAGTTTGATTATCAGAATCAAAAGGATAGTCATTTTCAGAGAAAATACATCACGAGAGACAGAAATAGAACCAGTCTCAATATTGTAAACTCGCCAACCCTTTTTCCCTAACGGATATTCAAGAAAGATAGATTTGTGACTGCAAGAGGCAAATTTATCTCCACCATGTTTTTTATTATGAACATAGCACAGACAACCAAAATTTCGGAGATGCTTCGATGGAGGTGGTCTGTTGTAGAGGAGTTCGAAAGGTGTCTTACCATGTAAGACAGCCGTAGATGTACGGTTGATAAGATAATTGGCTGTAAGAACACAGTGACTCCAAAATTCAATAGAAAGTGAAGCTTGAAACCGGACAGCTCGAGCAACATTTAGGAGATGTCGATGTTTTCTCTCGACCCTGCCATTATGTTGGGGAGTGCCAACGCAGGAGGTCTCATGAATGATGCCCTTTGTCGCAAAGAAATCAGTTAAGACCAAGAATTCAGAGCCGTTATCACTGCGAATGGTTTTAACCACGGTATTGAATTGTCGTTCAACTAACGCTACAAAATTCTTGAGATGATCCGGTGCCTCTTATTTGTTAGGCAAGAGATAAATCCAGACTGCAGTGTAAAATCATCGAGGATAGTAAGAAAATAACGAGAGCCGCATATGGATGTAGTCCGATAAGGACCCCATAGATCGCAGTGAATCAATTCAAAAGCCATTGTAGTTTTATTGTTGCTAATATGAAAAGAATCTCTTGTTTGTTTGGAACGAATACAAACATCACAAGTCTTAGAATCAAAAACACCAGTACTCAAATCTGAAAAACTCAGAGACTCTAAAACTTAAGACGAGGGATGTCCAAGACGACAATACCACTGCTCCAACGACAACGAACCAGAGATGTGCAATGCTGCAGTAAAGTCCATGCCCCGAAAGAAGTAAAGTCCATTCAACTGCTCACCCGCTCCAATCAGCTTTTGTGTGATGTGAACCTGAACAACACAAAGCCGGTCAGATATTTAGAAGATGCAGCCATTACCTCGAGTTAACTGAGAGAGTGATATAAGGTGACAATGCAACCCATCAACGAAGAAAACATTGTGAAGTGTGAAATAAGAACCCATAGAAATTGTTCCATGTTGTGTCAAAGTAGTATATCTCCCATCAGGGAGTTTGATCAACATTGGAGCCATATCCCGAACATCATTCAAGAAATCTAGACTACCTGTCATATGATTCAAGGCGCCAATATCTATTATACAAGACTCGAGGAAGAACATACATTTCAAGCGGTCAAAGGAGTTGCGCTCGTTTAGCATGGACACGAGGGTCTGCCATTGATGATCGTCGAGGCCGCTAAACCCGATTCTGTCTGCATCAGTAAGTGCTGTGTTTGCAGAGGCAAAAGCATGGTTAGCACAAGCCGGTTCAGATCCTCTGTTTCGGTTTGGAGTAGGAAGAAGGCCCGAGTTGCTGCTACTGCCATTTTGTTTCGAACCATTACTTCATGATTTGCGATCTCGTTCATCATACCAGTGTGGATACCCGATCTTCTTGAAGCAATTCTCGGCCAATGGCCATTTCGACCACATATTGTGCATCGAATTGGTCCATGTCGAGTATCAAGAACAGAGCTCGGTGATGGTGATGCAGAGACATGTTGAGGCTTTGATTGAGTTTGAACCGCGAAACTGACCCATCAACACGTTCCGCTTGAGCCGTGCGAGAGACTTGGATTCTCCATCATGGATAAGGTAGTTATATGCCTCATCGAGCGATGGTAGAGGAGTCTTGGATAGGATTTGATGATTTTATCGAACCATAAATCGCCTCATCAATACCCATAAGAAATTGATGCAGTTTGTCTTCCTCCCTCTCTCGAACAATATCTTCAAGCGTCTTACCTTGTTGATAGTCGGCTAAGCTTGTCCAAAGCTTTGTAAGCTTCCCATAGTAGGTCTCAAGTGGAGAGCCCTGTTGTCTACAATTTGCTAACTCCACTTTCAGTCTTTGCACTCTCTGCCCATTCTTCACCGTGAAACGCTTCTGCAGTTGAGTCCAAAGGACGTGAGCGTACTCAGTGTGGGAAAGAGAAGAAATCGACCAAGTTTCATCAATAGTCAACTTTATCCATGAGAGAACCAGTGCATTGTTGGCACATCAATCCTCATAGTCATCAGAATCTGCTGGTGGTTCAGGAATGGTACCATCTGCCAACCCAAATTTTTTCCGTGCTTTTAAAGCAACTCGTATGTTACAAGACCACTCATCGTAGTTGTGACCTCGCAGCAGGGGCTTGGAGATAAGAGTCCCTGGATTGTCTCCCACAGTAAGATCATATGGAGAGATCCGCCTTCGTGATTCCTCAACTCGAGTTTGTTGTGGAGTATCAACCACACCCGAGTTGTCTTTCGAAGTAGAGGATTCGACCATCGTAAGAGAACTTTGTTACGGAGAGAACAACGCCGAGTTTCAGAGAGAATCCAAGAGAGAAGAGAAGTGATTCTTTTGTGAGAAAATAGACAAATATAGAAGAGAAAAGCCACAAGATCGAGCAAAGAAAACCTTTGTGTAGTTTAGGGTTTTCAAAACTCTGATACCATGTTAAGAACCGTAGAAGTTGTGAATATATTTCTTGGATTCATATAATGTTAAGGTTGCGCCTTATATACAGAGATGTGATACACATAGTAACATAAACCTAGACTATTACATTCGAGGCACATATAGGGCCCAATATCATGTTTTGAAAACGTGATTCCCTTATATCTATAACATGTGCAAAATGATAAATTGTGGGGGAAAAAAACCTAAAATACAAAACCTCCTTTAATAGTTGCTAAAAAAAATAGAGATTTTTTAGTATAGATTTTCAAGAATTAGAGATAGAGATTAGAAAAATATCTGATAGGATGCAGGTGCACCAGTAATTGTTTTAATAACATTATTATTTATATAGAAATACAATGAATATTTGACAAGTTAGATAGATATGGTATAGATGTACATCCACAATGTATTGGGTTCGAACCTCAAAAAATATTTTATTTTATTCTTTTTACCATTTATACATCCCGAAAAATATTTCTCTAGATTCGCCCCTCATTGGATGGATTGTAAAAAATTACTGATNCATTAACGAACCGGGTGCATGTGCACCCATAATTATTCGTATAGTTAAGTTTTTGCATACAAAATACAGCAATATTTGTTAGATGAGATGGTTAAATTCAATGTGTGCACTCCTTGATTCAAGGTTTGAAATCCCACTTTTCTTTTTAAAACCAATTATGCACCCGTACAAAAATTTCTCTAGATCCGCCCCTGATAGCAAGTGAGAATGCAAGATACAAAAATTAAAGTTATTGGTTGATGGCTTAAAAGCTAAAACCCTAATCGTCTGACCCAAGTTCCCCCAGTCCGCTGCTCGTTTTTGGAAAATGTCATTGATGAGTCGTTGTTCGTCGCTGACATCTAGGTGGCGTTACCGACCCTCCTCTTGTTGTTGTTGTTGTCTGATCACTCGTCGGACACCTCCAGCAAGCCGAAGTTACCACAGTCTCCTTAATGTTCACCAGACCTCGGTTAATGGTGGATTGCCATTGGCCAATGTCTCTGCCTCTGCCTTCCGGTCCTCGCCGGTGGATTGGGCTTTGCAGTCTGGCGTTGCGTTTCACGGTGCTGCTGATGCTCTTGCTTCCCTTCAGCATCTCATTGCCTTTCTCAATTCTCTCACCTTTCCTCAGTGGTAGCATTCACCTGTTCCTTTGAAACACATATCTCTACCCCCCCCCNCCCCCCCCCCCCCCCCCCCTCTAACTCTTGACTGTTACAGGTGGGTGTGTATCATCGTCACATCCCTTTTGATTCGTGGAGTCACAATTCCTGTTTTGATTGATCTTCTCAAAACCATTGCCAACTTTTTTAAGGTAACCCTTAACCTTTGGGTGTGCCCCTTTTTATCCTGTCATGATATATATTAACAGAAGCTTTGATTTGAATTCATTTTTGTATACAGAGTCTTGGCTCTTCTTCCCAAGGGGAGGTTCTGCACAAGGTCAGTTTTCTTCCTTTAAAACTTTGTCTTGTGATTTTATTGAAAACTTCCTCATTATCTTGTCTTCATTCAGGGATCGCTTCTCAGTAAATGCCCAAACGTAATGTACACCATGTTGGAAAAGGAGTAAGCATCTTTCTTATTCTTTACTATTTTTGTTACAACTCCAAAGATTTTAACCAAGTCCCTGGTCATTGCTGTATGATACAGGTATCTTGGAGTGAAAGGATCAATCGTTGGTGATGGCATTCAAGCCCCTGTCTTCTGGTTCTCCATGGAAGAGTTTAGAAGAAACATGGTTGAGATTCTCGCGTCGTGTCTTCGAGGTAAGACATTGTCGGCTGAACTAATCAGGAACAGAGTCCTAAGCAGAGGGCGATTAGTTGTGGTCGTTGGAGATGGATTCGGCCTTGAAATCCAAATGTTCGATCTTGATTTCTCTCTTATTCTCAGGCGTCGTCAAGTTTCATTCAATAACTGAGACTATCTTGCTTTTGCTAGCAACAGATTTCGTTTTAATCCAATATTCTTTATCTTGGCCAATGTATTTAACACGCTTGTGTCTTGCGTTGGTTCACTCTGGGATAATTGTTAAGTATTATTGTGAGTGATTTCCCTCATCCTGAGACTTTTTTTTATGATTGCTAATAAAACTGTCTAAAAAAAGTACAAATTTTTAGCACACAAAATTGCTAGTAACACAATCACCCATAGGATTTATCATTCTAACTAATCTAACAAACGTTATAAATAAAGACTCACAGAGTCAATTTTGAAACCCATTAAACACATACAAACAAGCGATTCAAACTCTCAGAGACATTAAGAAAAAAAAACACATTACAACAAAAATGTAAATCTAACTCACTCACTCGGATATACATTTTGGGAAATATTGTATATATTGACATGTGTTCTTCATATTATTTTCTTTGATTTTTATTGTTATAATGGAGTGTCCAAGCCCGACCAAAAAAAACAAAAAAATGGAATGTCCAATATGCAGATGTCTGTAGACTCAAGTTTATGTTTTTCTTAGATTTTGTTTTTTTCATATTCTATTTACATTTTGTTATTAATTACAATGGATTTTAGGACACTAATTTTGCTGGATAGGACACTAATAACTTGGCCTACAAAAAATCAGCATACAGTTGTGAATTATATTAAAAACCTTACAACAATATGTAGACCACGCTTTTTCCTATATGTTTGGATTATTTTTGCCTCGGGATTAAGGTTTTTAGCAGTCCAAGGGAATGAAATTGCACTCCCACTACAGCGGTCACCACCATAGCTCCTAACACGGCCAACAACATCCCAACGAACTTCGACTGCCCATGGCGACTACGGATGGTCACATCCTCCATTCCGAAAATACACTCAGTATAAAAGAAGACTTTGAAAGTCACTGGAGATCTTGTTTCCCTGATTATCACGTATGTTCCTACAAGACAACTAAAATTACATTGGTAATACAAAACTTAAAACTTAAGTAAATCAGAAAAAAGAAAGTAAGAAGTGCTAACCTTTCGTAAATGAGAGTGACTGGCGTAAATCACAATCGCCATTCCTCGCATACAAGTACTCTAGGGCTCATCTTGAAGTTCATTGTGTATTCCACCAACAATGTCATGAAGATGAAGCAATTTGGAGTAGTAGAGCAAGAAAAACCGGCAAGATGTTATGATTCATAGTTTTTTTCTTTCGAAATTTTGTTAGGCGTGCAACAAGTTTGGATTCATAGCTAGTTATAACGAAGTTTAGTTGATTGGTTATTTTTCGGTTGATTCTCTATTATTTAAAACACTGATACGCAAATACTCTAGGGCTCATATTGAAATTCATAGTGTATTCCACTAACAAAGTCATAAAAGAGGAAGCAATTTGGAGTAGAAGAGCTATAAAAACGGCCAAGATGTTTGGATTCATACTTTGGTCTGTTTTGTCTTTCTGATCTAAAGTGTCTGAGGTGATTGGTTGTAATCTAAATTACTTTGACTGTGAGTTTTCATAAAAACTCATTCATATGTAATAGTAATAATAATGTATAGCAATTTGAGTTTACGATTTAAGTTTTTTTAATTGGTCATTGGATAATTAAATAATTCAAATAAAACTCAAATACATTACATAGACTATTCAAATATTATATTAGTTATTAATTAGCAAACATAAATACAAATTTACCTAAATCAAAATAAATGTTTTTAGCAATAACTCAATTTGTATATGTAAAGTTTACAAAATTTTATTCCTCACGCTTTAATCGTAGGAGACTTTATAAAGAAGAAATTAATAGGATTTATTTCATTACTTTATATTTTGACTTTTAGTTTGACTTATTTTTTAAAATATATAATTTTGCATATCAAGACAATTGAAGAAAATATTAAGGAAATTTTAAGAAAATATCAAGATTTATGGTGTATTCCACTAACAAGTCATGAATGATGAAGCAATTTGGAGTATAAAAACCGACAAGATGTTTGGATTCATAGTTATTATGAATTTTGGTTTATTGGTTGTTGCTTTTCCATTTATTCTCCTTTCTCCTTTCTCTTTGATCCTTTATAGTGGCTTAACCACATATATTCACTTTTTAATCTCATTAATCATATATATCCAAATTCCTTCCTTTTAATTATTTTTTTTGTAAAAAGTCTAAAATACCTCTATTTAAATATTATTTTTTTATGGGATTTTAAGATTTAGGATCTAGGGTTTATGGTTTTTAATCCTAAACCCTAAAAGTCTTCTCACCCCTAATAAACCCTAACTTCCTTAAATATAAACCCTAAATCCTAACAATTAAACCCTAATAGTTATTAAAAATTAAACCATAAGTTTATAAGGGTTAAACCCTAAATCCTAAACCCTAAATAAATCATAAACTATATAATTTTATTAAACCCTAAATCCTAAAATCCTAAATCCTAACAAATATATCATTTATAATGAAAAATAGCTTTGGTAAATAAATGGTATAATGGTATTAAAATAAAAATGGGTGAATATATGTGATTAACAAAAAGGGTGTGGTTATATGTGGTTAGTGGGTATGTAAAGTTGAATATATTTGTCATTCTCTCTCTTTTTTATATACTTTTTTAGTAGTATTAGGATTTGAACCCGTATATCTCGAAAATTTTGTAGATACTATTAATGATAATATTAATGACATCATATAATCAATTAAAATTTGTGAGATGTTGTGTCATTTGTTAACAACAATTTTGAGAGAAAAGATGAATGGAATTTTTTTATATAAGTGAAGATGAAGACTTCAAATTAGATCAGAGTGTGTAGAGTAAGAATTTGATGAGAAACTAGACAAAATAATTGTACGTAAATAGATTATGAACACTTAGTTTAGTAGTCGTTTATTAATATATAAATCTTTTTATAAAATATACCTTCTAATCCTATTAACTTGTCCTTGTGTCATATTGAAAATGTTGACATAAAGAATGCATTTACCATTTATTATCATTTTCAGGAGTTATACTTGATTTGCAACTAATTTTTTGAAAAATTTCGTATTGGCATCCTATTTTATCCAGATTTTTATTAGACATCAAATATTTTCCTTTTGGCTCAATAGACCTCAAATTTATAATATACAAAAAGATATGGTAATGTCCTTTAAACATGTAATATTTACTGTGCGTGTAACATTTTAGTTCAATAGAACTCGTCAAATACTTTGATTACTTATTATATTTCATGATATCCTTTTTTCTACCACACTAAGATAACTCAATAAATCTTCACTTAACATTTGCTTAGTTTAAGTAGGCTCCTTAAAAGATTTAAGTGTAGGAAACTTATTTGTTAAATTCTAAACCCCCAAAGTAATGATGTGACATTAGTTGTGCAATTAGTTTTAACTTTAGGAAATATAAAATGCTAAAATTTCACATTTTGGAAAAGATATTTATTTTTTTACTTTAAATTTCCTTCTATTTATGAGAAGGTCATGTTACTATTGAAGCAATGAAAATTAAAGTGTAGGAAGCTTATATATTTGTTAAATTCTAAGTCGCCTAAATAATGATGCGGGTTTAGTTTACAATTACTTTCAGCTCTGAAGTCGTAGAAAATGCTAAAAATTCACATTTTGGCTAAGTACAAAAAAATAAACACTTTATACTTCTTATTATTTTCAGTCATATATGAGTAAATAATGTTGGTTTTAAGGTTTCTTTCTAAGAAACAAAACTCCTCTCTCTTTTGAGCACAGCACTCTCCGGAGCATATAGAGGGTTTCCTTTATTGATGTTTGGAGCATTTAGTCAAACAACCACCTTTCTTTTTCCAACTTTTCACACTCACCGCCCTTTCTCTTCCACTCAAACACCTTTACTTTTGGTTTTTTTCCAGATCCACCGCCCAAGTTCATCCATCTTTATCTCTTTCGATCTTCCGTTTCTTCCAGATTAAGTTTTGATATGGATTCAGAAATGCAAAGAGCGTTACAAGCTTTAGCTTTGGTTGATGATGATCCAATAGAGATTCCTGACCTTCCTGAGTACAGTTCTGCGACAGCTAATCGTAATAGTGTGATTGGGAGGCTCTTAAACCCAGATATGCAGAAGATCTCTAGTGTGATCAGAGATATGCCTCGAAAATGGCAGTTATATGACAGAGTGAGAGGGGTAGCGTTATCGCGCGACCATTTTCAATTTTTCTTTCGCTATGAACATGATTTGGAGATGGTGCTTGCCAAAGGGGCTCACAACTATGGCAAGAACATCCATCACCACAATATCTTCAGCGACTTCCAGTGTGGGTGAGAATTAACAACATCCCGGTTAATCACTATACCACGCCTGCCATTTCTCGGATGGCGGACAAAATTGGTTTTGTTGAAATCGTTGACAACACCAAAGATCAGGTGGCTACTTATGTTAGGGCAAAGATTCACATACATGTTGATACCCCACTCTTAAGAGCAAAGCGTGTTAATCTTCCTGGAGGACAGTCCCAGATTGTTGAGTTTCATTATGAAAAGGTTCAGAAAAGGTGTTTCTTTTGCCAGAGAATGACTCACTCTCAGGAGCAGTGTCCTTGGAAATCTAACACCAACACTTCGAAGGCAAAACAGACACAGGCACCAGTTCAAACTGCACAATCAAAGACACCATTCTCCCCAGAAGATCCTTTGTTTGGTGTTTTAAAAGACTCTCAGGTTGGCATTAACCCTGCTACCGGTAGACCTCGCATTGATCCAGAAGTTCTTGAGAACATGAGGCAATATTTACAGCTGGGAGAAAATGGAGATAGGCCTTTACGGGTCGCGAGAATCCAGAAGTCGGTAGAGGATGCTGAGAAATCGTTTGAGACACAAAAATTATGTCTCAGTTTGGAACCTCTACCAGTTTTTACACAAGATATTAACAAAGGCAAAGGGATGGTCTTTGATTATGAGTATCAGAAGGCTACCTGGACTTCTCATCAGAAAGATTCAGTCAATAAGTTAATGAGTTCAGCTATATCATCTGCCAAGACGGGTCAGGAGGAACAAATGCTGCCAGAAATGACTTCTATGCTGACTACTGAGGTTTTTCCACACACCTTTGGGCATGGAACTACGGTTTTCCACCAACGTGGTTTAGCTAATCAAGCATCCGGTTCCAAAGTCAAAACAAGCAGACAGAGGGTACAGCGCAAACGACCTACAAAGGCTCAAAGACAAGCACAAAAGAACTCATCAGAGGAGGCTCAGATGGAAGTGTGTTTCAAGGAAGGAGCTGTTTATAGCCAGCCAACTAAGAGGCCTCCAGATTCAAACCCACCACAGACACATATAACTAACAAGAGGCCCTGTATCATGGCAATCCCCCAGGTGGGATTGCCAAAGCATCAATGAGTTTTCTAAGTTGGAATTGTCAAGGTCTTGGCTCTGCTAAAGACTTGACAATTCCAAGACTCAAGGAGCTAAGGCTCCAAATTTTCCCTGACCTTCTTTTTTTGGCGGAATCTAAAAACCGGCGGAATGTTTTGGTTGATATACAAGAATGGCTTGGATACCATAGGGTTTTCACTGTGGATCCTATTGGACTAAGTGGTGGTTTGGCCCTTTTTTAGAAGCACACAGTGGATGTCAATATTATTAGTTTTAATAAGAACCTTTTGGATTGCTATGTACAGCTTGCAGATTTTTCTTTCTTTGTTTCCTTTGTTTATGGTGATCCCACACTCAAGCTACGACAAGGTCTATGGGAACGCATAACTCGTTTAGGCATTACAAGACATGAACCTTGGTGTGTAATTGGAGACTTTAATGATGTTTTAAATGGTGCAGAGAGGATTGGGGGATCTCTTAGATCAGATGCTGAGTGTGTTCCTTTTGTTAACATGGTGACTGCCTGCAAACTTAAAGAATTAAGAAGCCAGGGAGATGTTTTTACCTGGGGTGGATGGAGAAATAGGAGATGGGTCCAAAGCAGGCTAGATAGGTGTTTTGGTAATATTTCTTGGTTTTCCAAGTTCCCAGTCTCCAATCAACTGTTTCTAGAGAAGCGAGGATCAGATCATCGACCTGTTTTGGTAAATCTTTTACATCAAGCTCAAACAAAACCTGGACGTTTTTTCTTTGACAAGAGATTCCTCCAATACCCACAAACTGAAGAATGCATTAAACTTGCTTGGAATGTAAGACCAGATTCTAGTATCTTCAGGGAGGATGAAGTTTTTTTTAGAATTGCTAACTGCAGAAGACAATTGAGCAAGTTAAAGAAGGCTCAAGGTCTAAATTCACGAGACAAACTGCAGACTCTTAAAGATGACCTTGAGAAGCAACAATCATCCATGTACCTAGACCAGAGTAAAATTTGGCAGCTTAAAAAAGAGTTGGTATTTGCATACAGAAGTGAAGAAGCATTCTGGAATCAAAAGAGTCGAGAAAAATGGTTAAGAGAAGGGGATGAGAATACTTCTTTCTTCCATGAAGCGGTAAAAACAACCAAGTCCAGAAACTCCTTACCAAAACTCAAGGATTCAAATGGTGTGATACATAAAGCTGAAGCTTCCAAAGGAGAAATAGCCTCAAGGTACTTCAATCATCTTTTCACTTCATCTAATCCGCAAGAACTTCAAGGTTTTTTCACAGACTTTTCCCCAAAAGTCACTCCACATATGAATGAGATGTTACTTAAACCAATAACCGAAGAGGAAGTCAAGAATGCAGTTTTCTCCATAAATGCTACGAGTGCTCCTGGTCCTGATGGCATGACTGCACTCTTCTTTCAGAGATACTGGCACATTGTTGGCCCCAGATTGGTTTTGGAGGTGAAACATTTCTTTGACTCTGGTACGTTCCCAGAAGAATGGAACTTTACGTTTTTATTTCTCATTCCCAAAAAGCCAAATGCAGACAGAATGGAAGATTTGCGACCTATAAGTCTATGTTCTGTCAGTTATAAAATCCTATCCAAGATGTTAGTCAAACGACTGCAACCTCTGCTACCACTCTTAGTATCAGACACACAGTCTGCTTTTGTCTCAGAAAGGTTAATTGAGGATAACATACTTATGGCTCATGAGGTGGTTCATAGTTTGAGATCACATTCCAAAATTTCAAAAGAATACATGGCAATCAAGACTGATATGTCTAAAGCCTATGACAGAGTTGAATGGTGTTTCTTACGAGGTTTACTTCATGCTTTGGGTTTCAGTCATCATTGGATACAATTAACAATGGCTTGTGTCACCACGGTGAGTTATGCAGTTTTAATTAATGGGGTGCCATATGGTACAGTGATACCTCAAAGAGGACTAAGACAGGGAGACCCTCTCTCTCCCTTTCTCTTTGTTTTATGCACTGAAGCTCTAATTCATCTCTTAGCATACGCAGAAAGATCAAACCAGCTACATGGAGTTAGCTTCCAGGAGGATGGTATCACTTTGTCTCATTTATTATTTGCTGATGATAGCTTATTCATGTGTAAAGCTAATCTAGAGCAAGCTCAGACTCTCAAGAGTATTTTGCACAAGTATGGAAGTGTCACTGGTCAGATGGTAAACCTGGAGAAGTCAGCTGTCACTTTTGGAGCAAAAGTCAAGGATTCTGCAAAACTTGAGATCAAAAATCATCTTGGCATTCTGACAGAAGGTGGAACAGGGAAATACCTTGGCTTACCTGAATCCTTTCGTGGGTCAAAGGTTAAGCTCTTGGCGTATCTCAAAGAAGCCCTTAAAGGTCGAACAACACATTGGTATTCAAAGCTCCTATCCCATGGAGGCAAAGAAATTCTTTTAAAATCAGTTGCATTAGCCTTGCCTCTACATGCCATGAGTTGTTTCAGATTACCTAAATCCACATGTGACAGTCTCACTAGTACAATGGCTTCTTATTGGTGGAATTCCATGGAGGACAAACAGAAAATTCACTGGCAGTCGTGGGAAAAATTGTGCCTTTCTAAGGCTGATGGAGGTATCGGATTCAGAGATATACAAGCTTTTAACCAGGCAATGCTTGCAAAACAAGTTTGGAGATATCTTCAAGAACCATCCAATTTATGTGCTCGGTTTCTCAAATCCAGGTATTATCCCTTTTCTGGAATTCTTGAAGCGCATAAGTCATCGGGTGCCTCTTTTGGTTGGCAAAGTTTAATGTTTGGAAAGGAACTATTGGAAGAGGGATTGGTGAAACAGGTGGGAAATGGGAGATCTATTAGTGTTTATTCAGATTATTGGCTTTATGATGAAAGGAGACGTGCTCCCTGGATGAAGAATCATTCTACTAATATTGATCTCAAAGTCTTTGATCTGTTGGATCCCATTACAAACACTTGGCATCTAAATACACTGCAGGACCTTTTCTTTGAACATGATGTCAACCTCATCTTAAAAATCAAACCCATGCCAGACAGAGAAGATTATTGGACTTGGAACCATAATAGAACAGGAGCCTATGATGTGAAATCAGGTTATCAGCAGGCCTTTAGACGCACTCATAATGAGCTCATCACCATTTCTAGTCAAAGACCTTCACTTAATTCCCTGAAGGCAGACATTTGGAAGCTGCTTACTTGTAGGAAATTAAAACTTTTTCTTTGGAAAGCAGTTTCAGGAATCTTACCAGTAGCAGCAAACTTAATCAAGAGAGGAATGAAGCTTGATTCTAGGTGCCAGGCTTGTGGGGTTGAGATTGAGGACACTAACCAGGTGTTTTTCACGTGTCCTCGAGTGCGACTCCTCTGGGCTTTGTCAGCTTTTCCCTCTCCTCCTATGGGGTTTGATGAGGTTTCCTTTCTATCTAATCTTCACTATTTATTCACCCTCCAAAAACATCCCTTACTACCCAATATTGTTTTCAGAGAATTTCCTTGGTTCCTTTGGTGTATTTGGAAAAACAGAAATTCTCTAGCTTTAGAGGGTAAAAGTTTAAGTGAACCAGATACTTTAGTCAAGATTAAGGAAGCCACTGGTGAATGGTTTTTAGCAAGAGAGGTAAACTCTTCTTGGTCTGCTAATCAAGAATTGTTGTACACCCGGGGTAGAACTAGATGGAAATTGCCTGCACCAAATTGGTTGAAGTGTAACTTTGCCTACTCTTGGTCTGCTAAGAAAAAATTAGCTGGAGGAGCATGGGTAGTAAGGAATGCTCAAGGGGTGGTTCTGTTACATAGTAGGAAATCTTTTGCACCTTGTGACACAAAACATGAAGCAAGTTTTTTGTGTTTGCAAT
>OVAP01004640.1:7565-22598 GCA_900406295.1 Aurinia saxatilis | reverse complement strand
TCTTTGCGTGGAATACGGCCCTCGCAAACGAGGTGTTTTCTTGTAGTGGAAGACTCGTTCGTGATTTTGTCTTGGCCTACCTCTCCCGAATTCTGCTCGTTGCTAGAAGGTTTACGATGCTTTCTCCTCTGTTTTGGAGCTGAGTACAGATTATTGTCCGTCGGTTTGGTTTTCCGGTTGTTTTCCGGTTGTTTTCCGCCAAATTTGTCTAAACCTTTTCAATAAAGTAATTTTTAGTGAAAAAAAAAGAGAGTCAATTGATAGATTTGATTTTTTATTTTTTGCTATGTAACTAGCATATTTGTTTACAGATTGAGATACAATTAAAACTTTCATATTTTCGGGTGAAATACCTTTACGAAGAATCAAATTATATAATGAGAGAGACCGTAGGAGAACCATCACCGGTGGTACGCTGAAAGCATGACAAACCAAATCTTAGAACAGCAGAACTTTTTGCAAAACAATTTTAACCCCGTCCGTACAACCATGTTATTATAACAGCGACCATACTCTCCGCGTACTAGTTCGTCAGTGACGGACCAATTTAATAACACCAAGTGTACAGGTTTTCACGTGACAGCCTCGCCACTCGTTTGGTGCGTTATTCACATAATTATTATTGTAACCAAGTGGTTATCCACTATTGGATGCCTTTTAAACGCTAATTAAATCTTCCTAAACAGCATCTCGGTACAGGTGTCGCACGCTAGGAGGACCACATCCCTTTTTGGTCAATTGAGCTTATTAATGCTTTGTTCAAAACTTCAAATGTCTTTTTCTTTTTGTTTAACATGAAGGCTCCAAATGGTGACTATTATGGGAACAAAAGGAATGATGAGGAATAAGAATGAGAGGAATGAAAAGGAACAAAATTTAAGGAATGAAATGGAATTGTAAAAGAAAAAATGGTTCCTCTTGTTCCTCCTCGAATTTGATTGGGAATATTTTTGTTCACTAATTCTCTGCAGGAGGAGGAATAAAGAGGAACGAAGAGGAATAATAATAATAAAAAGTTCCTTACAAATGGTGTAAGTTTTAAGGAACTGAGAGAAACTTCGTATTCATTTTCATTCTTTTTCCTTACAAATGGTGTTAGTTTCAAGTAATGGAGAGGAATTCAATATTCCTCTTCATTCTTTTCCCTTTTAATGGTCACCATTTGGAGCCGAAGTGTATACAAAGAACATGAAAATATTAATGATTTAGCATTTGGCCGTAAACGAAAGTAAATGTGGTTTGGTAACAGCCTGATACTACTAAGTAGTAGTTAATCCAATGATGTAATTTACATAATCTACTAGATGATGACGATATGCAAGAAAGAAAAAATAATATTGTGAAATTGTTTAATTATGTGTTTTTTTTTGTCATCTATTTTATTTAAACCGTAACTTGAAGAACCTTATAAGTTACAACAACAAGTGCCTAGTCAAAAGCTCTAAAAGGGAGCTAAAACAAGATTACAACACACAACAACTAAGTCAAGAAACTAGACAAACCATAAATACCATCAACCAGCAATCCAAATGCATTTCACCTTAGGTCTTGGGAAATCCACGTAAATAAGCGCTAGTCTTAACACCAAAATTAACGAACATGTTTGAAATAGGTCATAAACTATAATCAAGACTACAAATCTATAGATATTATAGTGGTTGGTCTTAAAACATTAAAAAAAAAACGATTTAAGAAAATAAAGGTTGGTCTTAAAACAACGATTTAAGAAATTGGGAGGAATGATAACGTGGAGATGGCTTCCGGGCCTTGAACTCGGTAATGACAATGCTAACACCCTAGCTAACACTCGCATTATCTGAATTTTCAGCCCCGTTCATCACCCAAATGGATGCTTCCGGATAAGGCATTGCGTCTCACAAAATAGCAGACCGGTAGCATCTATGAGCCGTACATTGGATGTGGCTAAGCAGAACTGATCGACCTATGCTAGAGAGATTCTAGCCATTATGATTGCGGTACGAACATGGTGTCTTTATCTCCTTGACCAACGATTTACCATTTAGACGGATCAAAAGAGTATGCGTGTTAAGTTTCATGGGCTTCCAGCTAAAAGCCAATTGACAATTAGTGGAGAGACCCAATCCCCTTATATATTAGTCATGTCCCATCACATCTTTCAGATGTGGGATATTTCTCCACACGCCCCCTCGAGATAATGGTGCGTTATAACCATTAATCTCGACAATATCCCATAATAGGATATGATTTATTAGAAGAGAATAAGCCGGACTAATTCGAGTCGGGCGGAATTCAGATAAGATCGAACGGGCCTATTATCGGGCCGGAACGATTTGGATTAGATTGATTGGGCCTATTATCGGGCCGGATTAAGTGGGCAGCGTGTGTTAGGCTCTGATACCATATTAAGTTTCATGGGCTTCCAACTAAAAGCCAATTGACAATTAGTGGAGAGACCCAATCCCCTTATATATTAGTCATGTCCCATCACATCTTTCAGATGTGAGATATTTCTCCACAATGCGTTTTCTAGCATGAGCAACACATTCTCACCGCGGAACAACAAAAGTGATGGATAAATTGGTAGAAATACAACTATGAGATCACTTAAAATAACAAAATTTACTCTCAGATTTTAGTCTTCGTATGTTTAATTAAAAAAATTCATTTAGATCGGTTAAAACCTTGTGCATAATCAGATGTGTATATAAATCCTTAATATTTAATTAACACTTGATTTTAATTAATATTTAGAGATAATAAATTGAATAACACATATATTTATGGTCTGATAACCCATGGATTTGTAGGAAATAGTCGGTGACGCTGTAACTCGAGAGGTCCATGATTTCTTTTCCCTAGGAATAGTTAAGTATCCTCTTAATCATACAAATATTGTTCTCATCCCAAAGGTTGATAACGCTAATCATCTCCACGATTTCCGTCGTATTAGTCTTTGTAACATTGCATATAAGGTGATCTCTAAAGTTCTTGTTGCACGATTACAACCTTTTTTAGATTTAATTATCTCCGAAACACAATCTGCGTTTGTCCTGGGCCGACAAACAAGTGATAATATCCTTATTGCTCATGAACTTACCCATACTCCGAAAGCTCGTAAACGGAAATCAAAGCCTATATGGCTGTCAAAACGGATATTAATAAAGCCTATGACCGTGTAGATTGGCGTTTTTTGGATTCTAGAATGACTGCTTTAGGCTTCTCGAACATTTGGACAAATTGGATGATGCTTTGTGTTTGTACTGTCAGCTACTCTGTCCAAATTAATGGTTCTCCACATGGTCTTATTACTCCATTTACCGGTTTGCGACAAGGAGACCCTTTGTCACCTTATCTATTCCTTTTATGTACCGAGATACTTTCTCAGAAGCTAGATATTGGGCAAGCATCAAATAAAATAACGGGTTTAGCTATCAGTAATGGAGGACCCCGAGTCACTCATCTATTTTTTGCTGACGATTCTCTGTTTTTTTTATAAAGCAAATGGCCGGGAAAGCAAGCATCTAATTCAAATTCTAGATGACGATGACGCTAAATCTGGCTAATGTGTTAATCTCACCAAGTCATCAATTACGTTTGGATCCCGAGTATTCCCTGTCAATCAAGCACTGGTACAACGACAAACTCGTATTACTAACTTGGGTGGTTGTGGAAAATATATGGGACTTCCCGAACAGTTTGGTCGCACAAAAAGGAGATGTTTCGGTCCATTGTCGATCAAGTAAAATGCAAAACGAGTGGTGGCAAAACAAAGTGTTATCTGCGGCGGGTAAATTTTTTTTATTAAAGTCAGTAACGTTATCAATACCTGTTTATAGCATGTTGTGCTTTCTTTTACCTCAATCTATATGAGATGAAATTACCTCCTTATTATCCAAATTTTGGTGGGGAGAAATCAATAATCATCGTAAAATATCTTGGGTTAGTTGGTTGCGTCTCTTTGTTAATAAAAAAGACGGTGGCTTGGGCTTTCGTGATCTCCATGACTTCAATATTGCTCTTCTCGGGAACAATTTGGCGAATACACAATAATCCCCAATCTCTAATGCATCACATTCTTAAAGGCCGTTACTTCCATTCTTCCTCAATAAAACATGCTCATGCGGGTACCAAACCGTCCTTTGCTTGGCAATCCCTCCTCCATGGACGCGACTTAATCTCCTATCGCGCACGTTGGCAACTTGGAGATGGCGACATTGAAGTTGGTAATCAAAGCTGGCTGCCAAGCCATCCACCTCGCCCTGCTCATGTACAGGTTTCAGATCCCCCGATTTGTGTCTATGATTTATGGAAAAATCATTCACGGGATGCCACCAAATTATCCGTTCTCACTCCGGAAGACCGGTCCCTGACTCTCCAATTGTATATATCCCAAACCCCCCGACCATACAAATTGATATGGCCATATACCAAGGATGGTATTTATACTGTCAAATCTGGGTATTGGCTCAAATCTCTAGAACGACTAGCCATCGTTCAACCCCCTCCCGGAGATATTAGTCTCAAAAACACAATTTGGTGATTATCACTCCCTCCTAAAATAAAATTATTTTTGTGGCGACTTCTATCGTCAGCGTTAGGTACGTCTACTGCGTTATGCCATCGTGGTATATATGTAGACCCCTTATGTAAGCGCTGTGGTCTCGAAGCAGAGACATCGAATCATATTTTCTTCATATATCCAAATGCATTACATACCTGGTCCCTTTTGGATTTTAATCCTTTTCATACTACATTGGCTACTGCTGATGTTGAGACCAATAAAACATTTGCTTAACATGGCGAAGAAAGATGATGCAAACTCTTCAAGCATGCTCTATTATAGTTTGCTTTGGCGTTTGTAGAAGTCGCGTAATGACTTGCTCTTTTCGAATAGGTCATGGCACCCCTATGAAATTCTGCATTTGGCATCCCATGATACTCTAGAATGGCTTTCAACCATCTCTAGGGATCGTATACCACCAGCACAATCCAGTGTTTCAAATTACACTTCATGGCATCCACCTCCGGTAGGATGGCTGAAGTGCAATTATGATGCCTCGTGGACATCACCTCAAGATCTCACCGACGTAGGATGGTTAGTCTGTGATTCCATAAGCAACTTTCTAATAGGAGCTTCGGATTTCCTTCCTCCGACCCTGAATCCCATTGAAGCAGAATGTCATAGCTTGCTCCATGCACTCCGTTCAATTTCACACCTGAATGAACAACGGATAATATTTGAGGGGGATAGTTTGTCGTTAAATCAGGCACTTCTTAAACAACGACATATTATCGCGAAACAAATAAGCTAGCTGATAAATTAGCTAAAATAGGACGATCACAATTTTCACAATGTCGAATGTATTATTCTGTTCCGAATAATTTGTACCCTTTCTTTTAACAACTTTGTAAACCTTGTTTATCTAATAAAATCAGATGTTTAAAAAAAAAAAAAATGTAGGAACTTCCAAATCAATTAAAGTCCATGACTGAATAACTAGAGTTTGTGATTTAGTTTATAATAATGATTTATGGTTTAAATTGTAGATAAATTTATGCGTACCACTTTTGTTTCTGTAAACTTTAGATTTTTATTTTTTTCCATCTAGAATTTTATTAAACATAAGTAAACGATTACAAAATAACAACTTCGCCGGAGGAACACATGAACGTCCCCGGAGTCCAAACTAGAGTAATTAAAAGCGATCCTAAACATCTCATCAAAAAACATAAAGACTATGGAGCAAGGCAAAACCCAATTCAATCAAAATTAAGAGTATAAGTGAACCTTTGGCCACAGAAATGGCGAGAGCACCACCTGATGTCCCCCGGAGGAAGCCGGAGGATAATAAAACACATCCATCAAGCATAAGAGAGACCACCGAGAGAAGGCAGCCACACCGAACCACGAGTAAGTCTTCAACACGAGCACACCTCTTTTTACTGCTGAGCCACAAAAGGCTAAGCCACTGAAGCTGGAAGTAGAAGCACAAATCTTTATTACGAAGAGTTTACACGCCGCGATGACGAAAAAGGCCAACACCGACTCCAAAAGCTAAACTTGAACAGAGCCAAATCCACCGATACATCAAAATCTGATTGAATTGAAATCGCTCAAAGCCCACATGCAGAAGATGAGAAGTCCAGCCGAGAAAGAGGCAATCACTGATAGAAAGATTAAATGGGGTTGTAAGGTTACCGAACTCCACAGAAACCGTAGAAACCAGAAAACGAAAAAACCAGGGGATAAGGGGTGGATCTTCTTCCTAGATCCAGAGATCCAACAAAAACAAGATCTAATCTGATTTTGTTCGAGAAAGTCGCAGAGCCGAAACAAAAACAACATGACTTTAGATTATTTTGTTAATCCTTCCAACTTCAAATTTACAAAAATGTGAATTTAATTTAATATATGCCCTTACTGGTCAATATGTTACATGCCAAAATAGGCATGATGCTTTTACCGGTTTACGCGACAACAAATCCGGTTGTACTAGTAATTACGGTTTGGTTCGTTTAGTGGCGAACTCATTTCAAAATCAATTCTTCCTCGTTCCTCCTTATCGCCTATATAATTCCTCACTTTCTTCCATTCTTTGCATAATTTTCTTCAACAAGTTTCCTCTGCTTCTCCGATTGAAATTCGATTTCACTCTCCAGAAGATTGGCGATTTTCTTAGCAACATTTCGGATTTTCTCGCGATCGTCGTCGATATTGCTTCGAGAAGACTGGACGATGACGACGGATTCATCTCCGACTTGGAATTTTCCCGCCGAAAAGACTCAGAACGAAACTCGGAAGAATGCGTTTTACAAGACGAAGAAGATTAAGTTTCTTGGACGAACGAAGCAAATCGTTCTCCAGAACGAGAACGGACCGTGTCCTTTGATCGCCATTTGTAAGCTCCTCTTGATTCCCCCAATTTTTACTCTCGTTAGGGTTTGTAATCTTCGTCTAGACGATCGGATAGGGAAGAGGAACTTAGAAATGTCGCTGAATCGTTGAGGCTTTGTGATTCCGATACTCGTGAAATTGATGGAAGATTCCTCTTGTTGTGGATTCTTGTGATTTGAGTCGGTTTTGACATTCGTTTGATATTTGATTTTGTTGTATGAAACAGGTAATGTTCTTCTCTTGAAGAACAGTATGAATTTGGATCCGCACCAACTCGAGGTTTCTCAGGATATTTTGCTGAGTCTTTTGGCTAACACACTGATTGATGTAATTAGATGATGATTTCTGCGTCTTCGTCACTCTTGATTCATTGTATTGTTGCTTTGCTAAGATAATTTCTGTTTCTTTCTCATGGTAGTGCCAAGATGGAGAATATAATGAGGATAAGCAACAGAACATTTCTAATTCCATTGAGCTCCTTCCACGCCTTGCACATGGAATTAATATTGATATCAGATTCAGGAGGTTAATTCTTTGTTAATATGTTTTCTTCTTTTAACATGTACATAGGAATTCCCCTGAGATGTTTACTTGCTTTCAGGATTGATGATTTTGAGGTTACACCTGAGCTAGTTATATTTGGTTTACTCAATATTCCCTTATATCATGGATGGATTGTTAGTCACCAGGTACATGATTTTCTTTATGTGTAGTTTTGAAATTTGGGGTGATTAGAATGGTTTCAGTCTCACATGTTTTTTCCTCTGCTTCTCCTTTCAGGATTCGAGAACTGCTGCTGCAATTGGAAGCAAGTCGTATGATGCTTTAATGAGTGCTCTTGTTGCCTTGGAGACACAGACGGTAAAGGCTCGAAATGGTCAAAGTTCTGGAGAATGCTCTTTCGATTTTGCTGCGACAACCACCACAGCTCTAAGGAAAACCAAGTCTTCTGCTGACTCTTTCCCAGCATCTGCAGAGCATTGTCAATTCAGAAAGGGAGATATTGAAGAAGAAATAATATTGTCGCGAGCCTTAGTGTTATCAGAAATGGCAGCGTGTGGTTTTGATTCTCCCAGAGACTCTAGCAATGGTGGAGATTCTGTGTATGGATTCTCAGATGAATATCAAATGTCCGAAGATGACACGTTGATGGATTCTGTGGAAGCTGCATCTGCTTCTACTAGCACCCCTGGCAGTAATACCAGTCAGTATTCCAAATCTGATGGTCAGTTTTCTTCTACCAGATCAGTAAATGGGATGGATTGTGATGTTGGGAATAAGATCAGTGCGGGGGAAGAGGTGTCTTTGACAACATCAATTACATCGAGCAGTGAAGTTCTTGACCATGATCAATTATCTTCAGCGGAATTGGGAGATGAGAAGGTTTGTGATGCTGAGACTGAGACTAGCAGCAAAACAACTGCTGTGCACGTGACATTTTCCGAGGCAATCTCTGTTGTGAAGCCTGATGTGGACTCAACCAAAATTGATAACAGTTTTGAAACTCCACGCAAGTCTGAAGCTGTAAATTTTGTTAATCCAGGTAACTTCATTGGTATCTCCATGTGAAAAATGGCTGTAAGTGCATCTGGACATGTTAATTTAAAGTTTCTTACTTAAATCTTTCATTGCATTTCCAGAATCGGGAGATGAGAAGGTATCTGATGTTGAGTTTGAGAGTAGCAGCAAAATGACTGCTGTGAATGTAACATCTTCTGAGACTAGCTCTGCGGCGAAGTCGAATCTGGAGTCAACCAAAATTGATAGCAGTAGTGAGATTCCACTTAAGTCTGAAGCTGTAATTTTGGTTAATCCAGGTAACCTCATTGGCTTCTCTGGATGAACTGGCTTGAAGCGCATATGGATATGTTATATATAAAGTTTCTTACTCTACTCTTTGCATTTCCAGATCAAGGTGGCAGACCCCAGGATAATGATGAACCTTTGTATGAAGATGAGAAATCTGTAAGCTTAGGTACTCCAGTTTATGAGGGCGAGTCACCTCTTGGAAAAAGCTCTTCGGAAAGGAGGGATACAAATGGATTAACGCCAGAAGAGGGTAAACTTAATACATATGCATTATATCTAATGTGCATATATAGACAGGTTTATTGATTTTCTCAATAAAACCATTTTCAGGTGAACTGATCAAAAACTTCTTGAACAGCAATAGCAGTCAATTAACTGTTACTGGGTGAGTAATGGCATGAGTTGACTAAGAAGTTATCTATAGTTGGATATCTTAACATGTATTGGTGATCTTTCTCTTCAGACTCTCTTACTTGCAACAAGAACTTGAAGAGGATGAACTTTGTGTCTTCTTCCGCAACAACCACTTCCTGACCATGCTGAAGGTTGTTGCTTATATGCAAAGCAGACGTTTCTTTCGGATCCATAAAATTTGTAGGTGTTCAAGAGGAGGTTCTGACAGTTATACGTAATTTCTTTTTTGCTCTTGTTTTGCAGTATGGTAGAGGACTTTACCAGTTGGTAACTGATCAAGGGTACATGAAGCAGCAAGATTTGGTATGGGAAAAACTAAACAAGGTACTCACAAACTATGTATTAGTCATCTTTACGAGGAGAAGATTTTGCGTTATTTAAGTCTCTTGATTGCTAATTTGCTATGGTTTGGTTTAAAACTTTCAGGTTAATGGTGATTCTGTCTTCATGACTGGTGACTTCAAGGTCTTCATGAGCGACAATGGCGAAAGTCGGAAATGGGATCAACAGCACGCAGTTAGTAATACTGCGGTGCGAATACACATCCTGCTTCTGGATTTTTGTATCATGTAGAAATTTACTGTCTTTACTAATTTGAACAATTTTTATGTTTATAGGATTATATTTTCAGCGTCAACAGCTCATCAGTAGAAGCCATGGACATTGAGTAAGAATCTCCTACTTTCTGATCTCTCTGAACTTGATTCAGTCCATTAAGACCAATTTCCCCCTTTGTTTCTTTATCCATAACATCTTTTCTGTTGTGAACATGCAGCCCCGATCTTAAAATGGCAATGAAGTTGCAGGAACAAGAGTTAGCTGGAGTCACTGATACAGAGCCAGAGGTACCTTTAAGTGCTTTTTAATCCTCCCATAACATCAGAATTAAGAATTGTCCCAAAAGTGTAGAGAGGACACAGAAACACACGTCTCCTTTTCCATGTCTTTCCACAAACATAAGACCTACACCATTTTATATGTTTGTGCCTCTTTACTTCTGCTTGTCCTTTGTTATGTTTGCCATGAACATGACTGAGGAGCTCTTCTGAAGTATATTCTTGTACCAAATAACTACCCTTCAAAACCGCACAAACTTAAATAACTAATAAAACACCAAAACTACAAAATTATTTATCTGAGATTACCTCAAAAGTATCCATACCTTGTAACATGACAAACAGACTAACCCCCAAAAGAGTAAGGCAAATGTGTGAATGATACAACAGTTGTGATATCATACACCAATGATCAACATTAACATTAATCCACACCAAGCAGGTGACAAAATATATAGCCTTGAACGAATGTCTCTAGTAACCACCTGATACCATTCACTCTTCTTGGGTAAACTTACAAGACTGAAATATCAGGCAAGAAAAATCATGATTCATAATTCTATGATCTGAAAAATCGCAAGTTCAAAGCTAACATGAAGCCACCAGATGTTGTAAATCAAAATTATGTTTTCAACTGAAACTATGCCTGAAATTAAGGACACAGTTTGAGGATGAATGTAAATCATTGAGATGTGTAAAAGTGTGTTATATCTCTTCAGGTACCAATAAGAAGCAACCAACCAAAGGCCTTAAGTGAAAGCCGTCCAAAGATGGCAAATCATGTATATAAATCCTTACCGCTTCTCTGTATTTCTTCTTATGTTTCCTCATTAACATTTTGTTTTCTTTTCACAAATATGTCGCATGCAAATTTTTGTTCATCTGAATAGCATCAATTTATGTTTTGAGGATATATATATATATATGTGTGTATTAATAAAAGATTCACAAGTGAGAAAAGGCTTTGCCCAGAAACTAAATAAGTTCATATTGTATATAAATATTGACCCATAAACGAATGTCCATCCAAGAATACAACGAAGATGATCTTGAAGCCAGAAGGTCCTTCTAAAAATAGAAGTGTGATCTTGAAGTTATGAAGGTTCTTCCACATATGACTCCAATCATTTTGTTTAAACTTCCAATCTTTTGTCAAGAAGGTCCTTCCACATATGACTCCAATCATTTTGTTTAAACTTCCAACCTTTTGTCAGCTTCGACAAGAATATACTAAAATGTATAACCTTAAGGAAACTGGTGTAGATCTAAAGTATGATCAATGGTTAATCCATCAGCTTTCAGCCTTATTCCCACTCGATGTCGTCCTCTTCTTCTTCCACATTCAAGTCCACCTTGTAGTTTCCATTTGCTGGAACAGAAGCCTCTTGATCCCATTCAACATCATCTTCCTCTTCACGTTTGGACTTCATACCTACCTTGCGATCATGGGATGTAGCAGCAAATTGTGATTCTTGCCATTCGACTTTCCAGCAAACTGATCTTGCCTCGTCAGTATAGCAAGGCTCCAAGCTTTGAGATACTCTTCCTTCAAATCTTTGTCTTCGGCTGATGTACTGTCACCTGAAAGTTTTACTTCTCCTTCTCCTGAGCCACCATCAACCTTTGCTTCTTGACTCATCTCTCCTCTTTGCTCCTCGGTCAGATTCATTCCTGACCTTATCATCCATGGAGGCATGACTTTCATACTAGAATCTCCACCTCCTGATTTGACACCTTCTTTTCCTTCACCAAGGTTAACCTCAACCTCTGCCTCCCTGAGAAATGGCATCAATGTTGAGCCATTCCCACCATGTGACCTCGAAGGATCATTTGCACAAGAAGCCTTAGCAACTCGAGTCTCCCATGCCCGAAGAGTTTCATATTCAGGAACTGGTAAATCTTTTACTCTATTTATTTGATCCATCAGAGGTTTCAGTTGAACCTCCATTTTCTTAAGTAAATCTTTTATTTTTTCCCGCCGGCATTTCCTTGCATTGGTATCTCCTCCTACTACTATGTCTTCGGAAACAAGTTCACCACTGCATTTTTCGCAATGAAAAAAATCGTCTTCCATAGAAATTAATCTCAAGGCATCCAGTGCACTTTATTGTAGGACAGACATACTCATGAACAATATTTATCTTCTAGTTCTTCTTTGAACATTTGTTTTATCCGATGCAGTTTAAAACGAACAATATCATATATCTGTGAATAATCGAGACATCAATATGATTGCGTGTGGAGCTTAACTTTATCCTCTGCTAGGCCATCAATTGTATGCATCCTTGCACTCTTTGAAGTCTCTTTCTTGTGTTCACGCATGATCAAATTTTGTTCTTCAAAATGTCCTAATATTTTCCGAAGTCCCTTGGCGTTCATTCTCAACTCTTTTGCCAAGTTTTCTTTTCTAACCCATTGCCGCCTTGTAAGCGCGTCCAGCACCACAACAGCACTCCCTCTGTTGTCTGTTCTTGCGGATTTTGGCTGTATTTGTAGTATAATCGTCATAGAAAACCCTTGCCACAATCTTTACCAGCTGGATGAATGGCTTGAGCACAAGGGTTTTCTGCACCGGGACTGATATTTCCATGGTATTCAACAAACTCGGAGAGTTCGTTCGAGAGAGGGAGAAACAACAACAAGAAACGGCGTTGAAGAGTCTTCTTGTGGTATTTTTAGCTTTGATCACAAGGCAGTATATTTATACGAACTTTATATTTCGTTTTTTTTGAACGAAACGAAAAAGGAAATTGGACAAAAAGGAAAATCATGAAGAAAAAAAAAAGAAAACCAATGGCTTATATTAATTCATGATCTAAATTGGACAAAAAGGAAAATCATGAATATATACATACGTAAAACATTTATTCGTTGTTTATAATCACAACTCTGAAACATTTTATTCAATACGTGATCGATCTCTTTTAATTTCTCTATTAGAGTATGTGGGTCAAATATTCCCACAGGTCAAACTGAACAATTAATTTGGAATGGCCTCGCCATTTGCTCCCGAATCATGTGACTACGACCTCGCAATATCTGCAATCATGAGTGCGAGGTCGTCTTGAAACCGATCATTATCGGCCTCGCGATTGTAGTTAACTATATGTGAGGCCGAGAAAAAGCGACCTCGCCTTTATGAGGGTTTATTCACGGGATAACGCGCGACCTCGCCTCCTTAGCAACGAGGTGAGTGAACCTCGCCTTTATACGACCCGGCACGCGCGAGGACACCGTGAACCAAGCGATGAAGTCACCATTTGATCAGAGTTGGACTTAAATGCGAGGTGGGCCTAAATCCACAAGATGAGGAAGACTTAAAGCCCTAAGGAGAGAATGGCGAGGAGGCAGAAGATAACGATGAGAAGATCTAAGAAGATTTAACCTACCGATAAGTCGGCAAAATCTTGTATAAATACGTCACTATGTTAAACTTTGTAGATCATCTCTTTCTAGCTGAAGAACCCTAAAAGCTTAAACTACGAAAGAACTATCTTTTACACATCAATAAAAACAGCCTTCTTGCTAGATACCTCGCGTTTGTGTTAAGTTCTTTGTTTCGAGTCCCTTACCAAGACCTCGAACAAATAGTGATTGTGTGATTTAACCCGCACAGAGTATTGCGAATGACGAGAAGCTTATCTATCAAGCTGCGTTACAAGATCTTAATCAACCAAAAACCGAAAAGGATCTAACTCCTGGTGTTCTCTCTGTTTCTCTCATGAGTCAAAAGGAGACAAGAAGAAGTCTGAGAGATTGTTTGCGGGAGGGATGTTAACAATCTCCTGATGGGGACATATAAAGCTTTCCATTCCGACTCATAGGAGCACGGAAGTTACACAAAGAGACGCTAACAAGAAGTGGACATATCACTTATGTTACTAACCTAATCACTTTGAAGCTCAATACGACATCGTCCTCGTCCACGCGTGTGACCAAAGAAACGGTCAAGCTCATAGGCAGTGAGAAAAAATTTAGGAGGGTTAAAATTTCGATAACATATATCAGCGAGAACTTTTATACAGTTTGATATATATAAAATTAGGGGATGAAACTCTTATAACTGTGTGGGCAGNCTCGAATACAAGCTGTTAAGACCTAAGCTATTCGGGAGAGAATAAGATGATCTAAGACCTACGACCTTAGATCCTATATATACTGTAACTAAACTGACTTGGGGCTCAAGCTCTCTCGTGGGCCACCTTCCATTTCCTGAAGATTTACTTCCCTTCTTCTGGCCAACCTCTAGATAGCTTCCTTTCTCCTTAGATACACCGATGATTCTCTTCTCGAACCTTCTTGCTTGACGGCGCTCGGAGCAACCATATGGCCTTGTCTTGATGGAAGATGGAAATGGGCTCACGGACCTGAGTTGGGCCATTCGGCTAGTTATAAGTGTTTCTGGGCCCACGAGATTGTTGAGATAATCTCGTGAGTCGGATGTGTTCTGATGATCACCTCATTAAAAACCTTAGCAAAGAAAACCACTTGGGAGAAACCTTGCCAGGGGAAAAAGAGTATGATCACGATAGTGAAATGTTCATCGTAGGTCCTTTAGTTCTCAATAGAACTAAGTCATGCAGCTAGACTCACGGGACGCGATGTTGCTAAGCGAGCTAAGCTAACTCGCGGAGTGAAATGTGACTGATCTCGCGGGCCATGACTTAGCCCGCGGATGCTCGAGGAGACTGACATAGCTCGCTGGCCGTGAAGGACTTGTCCGTGGGCCATCGCCCGGACATAGCTCGCGGACGTGGGTGGAAGGACTCCGTCGCGGGCTATGGTTCGGACATGGCCCGTGGGCTGTGGAGGACTCGGTTCATGTGGGCTGCAGTGACGCACCGAGCAGAGAAGACGCGAGCCTGATGACCGTGGCTCATTGCAAGAGCTCATTCGCGGGCCACGACGCCCGTGGGTCCTGACCCTGCCTAGCTCGCGAGGACGTAGACGCAATTGGGTGCGCGGGCTACGACGATCGTGGGACCCGGCATGGCCTAGCCCGCAGGGCAAGAGACACGGGCTTGTGGGCGAGCTTCGATGATCGCGGGTTCCGGTATGACCAAGCCCGCGGGGAGCAAGACGCCCGATCATGTGCGA
>OVAP01004639.1:2053-14230 GCA_900406295.1 Aurinia saxatilis | reverse complement strand
ATTATTTTATTTAGTGAACCTCTGCCAGTATTACCAATGTGCATGCTCTAAATAATCAGCATCATGGTTGAGCTATCTAGATATATATACAAACCAAATACATTCCAATAAAGAGATTAAAGATCTAATATCTTTAATCAAGAAACCAAGTACCGGGCAGATTTGATGGCGACGCTCATCTTGATTGTTGTTTAACTGAAGAGATTTATAGAGGTCACTTGAATCTCCACATCAAATAACTTTTGAAAATCTTAATTTCCTTAGTTCCCATAATAGCACTTCTCAATGCTTTTGCTAGAGCTTTAAGGGGTGAGTTAACTGGAGGAATGGAGGCTGATCCTTGCATAATTAGCTCATCTTGTTTGTTTTTTAGCACTCATCTTATTCCTGCTATCTCATCTTTAGAGGTCCAAGAGCCATATGTACAACATATATACCGAGCTTCATTCATCGTAATATGATGTGCAGAAAGAGCCTGTTGTAAGTTATGCGATAAATTTGAATAACTTGACTCTCTTTGTTCCTGCTCTTGTTCATTCTCATTAATAAGTGACTCTTCCCACAGTTTATGGTCCTCGTATACTTTGGCCATAGTTTCTGGTATGGACCATTTCTTACCAACAATAAATCATTTCTTGACTTCCAGATGCGCCAATCAATGAATGGAAATAAACTACTCACAGTTGACCCTACTTTCATGCTCTCTATGATGGTATGTATATTATTATGTAGAGAGTTTGAAAGTAGAGCATTACCTTGTATACGTAGTTAATTCCCAAATTTCTCTAGATACTTTGCACTGGAATAGTAAATGATCTATTGGCTATTCTTCATCTCCACATCTTTGATAGGTAGAGTCAATATTTAGTCTTCTTCTCCTTAGATTGGCTGAAACAGATAAAGCATCATGAACGCTTTTCCACAAGAAATGCTTAATTTTTGGAGGAGTTCTCCATTTCCAAATCTCTCTTGAAAAAGCTTGAGTTTGAGTATGGATTTGGGGATCACGGTTAAGCTGAATATTGGGATTATTAAGCTGATGACAGATATAGTAACCTGATTTGACTGAATACAAGCCATGCTTTGTATATATCCAGGTTACTGTATCTATGCTCTTGGACATAGTGGGCCTGATCCTTTGAACGAGTGGTATATCTTCGGGGGCAATATAGAACTGGAGTTTTTCCTGGTCCCATTGGTTTGTGCCTGACATAAATAAATCTTTCACTTTTAAATGTAAAGGTGGGAACTGTAAATTACTTTTTGGAGGTTTGGACGGGATTGTTGAGAGCCAGTTATCCGTCCAGACCTTTATGGATTCTCCAATCCCAACCAACCATTTAAGTCCCCGATTTAGAAGCCAATTACCTGCTAAAATACTTCTCCATGCATGACTGATGTTCTTTTAATTGCAGGCCTGCAAAAGATCTTTATCAGGGAAATATTTTGTTTTATAAACTTGAGTTAAGAGCAGATTGGGGTTTTGAATCATTCTCCAGCTCTGTTTTGCTAACATTGCTATATTAAAATCTTGCAGATCTCTTATCCCCAAGCCTCCGTTTTGTTTAGAGATGGTTACCTTATTCCAAGCTTTCCAAGGTATTCTCCTTTTTTTCTTGTTTATTGACCACCAAAAATTTCTCATCAGTGCAACCATTTGGGAGTTGATTTTCTTTGGCAGTTGGAAACAAGACATATTGTAGTTGGGAATTGTTGAAGCCACTACTTTGAGTAAGACTTCTTTTCCTGCAGGAGAAAGCAACTTGTTATACCAGCTATCTACTTTCCTTTCTACTCTTTGCTTCAAATAAGAAAGCGTATTAACTTTGTTCTTGCCAATGAACTCTAGTAATCCCAAATATTTCCCAACTCCTCCTATATTAGTAATACCCATCTTGTTCCCCAAATATTGTTGCATATCATTATGAATGCCTTTACAAAATGATATAGCAGATTTTCTGGTAGTTGATTTTTTGTCCTGAGGCTTTTTCATATCTACCTAAGATGTCCAGTAAATTCCGACATTCTACTTCATTTGCTTTACAGAATAGTAATGAATAATCAGCAAACAAAAGGTGTGATACTGATGGACCTTGGTAGCTAGCTTTAAACCCATGTATCTCTCCCTTCATAACCTCAGTATTTATAAGAGCAAACGGACCTTCAATGCAAAGTATATAAAGATATGGGGAAAGTGGGTCACCTTGCCTAATACCTCGTTAAGGTTTTATGTTTCCAGTATGTCTACCATTGATCAGAATAGAGTAGGAGACTGTGGTGACACACTTTATTATTCAGGCACACCAAACATCTGCAAAACCAAGCTTGTGTAGTAAAGCCTCAAGATAATGCCATTCAATGCGATCAAATGCTTTACTAATATCAAGCTTGAAGGGCATAAAAGGTGACTTAAGCTTCCTAGTATGAAGTGAATGGAGAAGCTCATGTGCTATTAGCACATTGTCAGTGATTAGCCTATTAGGGATAAACGCATACTGGTTATGTGATATGATTCTGTCAAGCAGAGGTTTAAGTCTTTCGGCCATAATCTTAGCTATGATTTTATAATACATTTCAAAGACTAATGGGCCTGTAATCCTTAACAGATTCTGGGTTCTCTATCTTAGGGATCAGGCAAATGTGAGTTCTGTTCATATGGGGATCTAATTTACCTTCTTGAAAGAAAGACTGAATAAAGTAGAACAGACCTTTCTTGATGGTTGGCAAGTGATCTTTGAAGAAGCCCACATTTAATCCATCAGGTCATGGAGCCTTATCTCTATCCATTAACTTTAGCGCATTGATCATTTCTTCTTCAGTGACAGGCTTTATGAGTTAATCATTCATTTCTGGTGTCACTTTAGGCTCCACTTGGTCCAAAACGTCTTCCAACTGACAACTGGAATCAGAGTTGAATATATCAGTAAAATAAGAAATTATTGTTCTCTGAATCATATTGTCATCCAAATGAACTTTTCCAGAATCATCTTTAATGGCCATTATGCAATTAACACTCCTTCTTTGTTTTGCCTTTTCATGAAAGAACTTAGTATTTATGTCTCCTAGTCTAAGCCATTGTATTATACTCTTTGTTTTCCAGTACTCTTCCTTAAGTTTATATTCCTGAGCTAGCTTAGACTTAATATCAGAAATAGCAGCATAATCAGGGCTGGCAGAATTGTGCCGTGTATGCAGTGAAGCTTGCAGGTCCAAGATTTTGGCTTGTGAATTGGTAGACGTTCTGGTTTTCCATTTTGATAGAGTAGTTCTACAGTTGTTGAGAGCTTCATGAAATCTTTCACCTGGGATATCTTGACAGTACAGATTCCATGCTTTCTTTATCTCTTCTGCTACCTCAGGTATATGCTTCCACCTGTTGTCATACTTGAATAATCTTGCTGCTTTTTGCTTTTGAAAATCTGTGTGGATCAGCAAAGGTCTGTGATCAGATGCTCCCCATTTCAATAATTGAGAATAAGAGTGTGGGAACATGTCAAGCTAGTTTGTTGTGGCTAAGGCTCTATAATTCTAGATTTAATATCAAAAGTACATCTACGTCCCATCCAAGTATATTTACCTCCTATGGTCTTCAACTCATGCAGGTCTGAGACATTAATCATCTTGTTAAAGACTTGGAAGGTGTAGTCGGGTCGAATAACACCACCTTGCTTCTCCTCATTTTGCTCCTAATATCATTAAGATCACCAAGCACCAGTCTGGGATGCCCATTGTAATAACCTTATTGAGCAAAATACGTCAATTTTCTCCAAAATATTTTTTTGACGTTTCTGATAGGATGACCATAAACATAATTAAGCCACAAAGAACACCCTTCCTCAGATATAATCATATCAGTAACATAAAGTGAAGGCTTATCCAAAAAATCTACGCCAATGTCATCATCCTAAAAAATTGCTAGCCCTCCACTAAGCCCACTGGCTGGTAAAATAAAGTGATTAGAATAACCTAGCTCCTTAGCTAAATTAGATACATAATCATAGCCATTTTTAGTTTCAGCCAGGAACATCACATCAGGTTTAGAAAACTTCCTGATGGGTTTAAGAGCTGGAATTGTCAGGTTGTTCATGAGCCCCTGACAATTCCAGTGTAAAAGCTTCATGGCTGGCTTGGTGGTTTTGGGGAAACCACCAAACCCTCTCTTTCCATTTGAGCTGAAGTGCGTTGTCTAACATAAGATGTTTCTTCAATGGGATCCTGAGGATTTGCCTTTCTCTTGAGTTGAGGAGGCTGATGAGAAGAAGAGCCAGCTTCTTGACTTATCGCAGGAATTTCATCCATTGTATTCTTGCCTTTATCTGTTCCAGACCTGATGTGTAGCAGCTGAGTGCTCCCAGCTGGTTGACCGTGATACTCCTCTTCTCTTGTTGGGAATAATTGGACATGGTCATGGTATTTTGTCTCCATCATAATATGCTCCATTGGTTCCTCTGATTCTGCTCTTTCTTCAATAATATGTTGCACCAGCCTTCTCTCCTGTTGGTTTTGCAATTCTGCTCGGGACACTAGTGAATGATGGGGCTGATGCTGGTAAGGACATGCTGAATCCTCATGTGATAGAGAGCCGCATGTGCCACAATATTTCCTAAGCTTCTCGTATACCATAGTGATGAGAATTGGCTCCCCAAATTCCTCTAGTTGAATTTATCTACTGAAGGCCAGTGGTTGATCAACATTTAGCCTTAGCCTCATCAAGACTTCTGATTTTGTATGCTTAGTAGGCTTTACAATTCTAACTCCTTCGAACTGGCCCACCTCTCTCCCAATATTCTCCACACCCTAATATTCTGATAGTCGTTAGGGAGACCAAATACCTGAATCCAGAATGTAATTGTCTGCAAGAAATCCGAGGCTAACCTCCTATTCCAACGGTCTATCGATATCATCCAATCATCGAAGCTCCAGGATCCCCTTTCCAGAACTGAGAGCAGATAGTGTTCTTCACTGAAGAAGAATTAAATAGTACCATCGTCGTGTAGATGTCCTTGAACTCGGTCATGGAGCCCCCAATCTTTTAGAAGCGTATTCCTCATTCCATTGAGATTTTGATGGGTCGGATTTAGACCCCGTACCACAAGACTGAGACGGTTGTCATCAAGTTCCTTCTCCTGGTATCCGCTGAAAGTTGAATTGGTTGGAGATTGGAACCCATATTCAGACTAAGACGCTGCATAGACTTCCATAGATCTTTCTCCATCGATGAGAGTAGATCTGAAACTGTGACTTGAGATGAATTAGAAAGTGAAAACCGATTGAATTGGTAGGTTAGTCGCAGATCGCGAAGCTGAGAACCCTAATCCCCACATAGCAACATATGTATGGTAGATGGAAGATATATATATTTTTTTTCGACAATGAACTTATTCTATTTCTATGTAAGAAATTGAAAATATTATGTTATCTGTTAGAGAGGAAATTTGTATGAATATCATAAAAATGTTTACTAATTTGAAAAAAATTATACCATTAAAATTATATAAATATCCACATTTGAATATATATATATTGTAATGGAAATATGGATTCATTGTATTAATGAAATGGTAACCAAACTTTGGAAACAAGAAAATAGAGCAGAGTAACAATGACGTTCAAGTCCAAAACAAAGAAGACCGAAATGTAAATAAACAAAAATATTAAAGAAATAAGATAATCGATTAAACTACAATAATTGCTCGTTTTCAGCAAACAAATCCTTTAACCAACTTAGTTCACCATCAACAACATACGATTACAGCCTGCAATCCGAGATTACACCGTTAGCGATCATACTAGCTCCCTTATTACATTCCTTAGGTTTAAAGATAATTTCCCAATCAACTTGACCGTCAGTAATGGTAAACAAAGGTTCTAGCACCGCATGAAAAGCTGGCCAATCACGATGATTGTTAAGGGCCTTTATGACATCCATTGAGGAGAAACAGAAGGAGATATGGGATTTGTGTAAGCTCCGCATACTCTCAAGTGCCCATTCCAAACTCTTAAACTTTGCATCGAAATTGGAAAACACCTTAAAATAGGACCTTCGGCTGTGAAGTAACACTCTACCGTTGTGGTCTTGCAAAACCCACGAAGCACCCGAAGAAGCAGGTTTCTAGCCCAAGAGAACCCAATGTTACATTTCCGACGACCTACTCCGACGGATGAAAGCGACGGAGTAGGTCGTCAAAGACATCTTATGTTTGCTTATGACTTTAGCCTGGAAAGTGTTGCCTTTTGAGACTTGATTTGGTAAAGTATAATAATTAGTTTCTTTTGTGCCTGGTTGTCTTTATCCATCATATTTTACTTAAACATAGTGTAGTGTCGTTAGGCATTTGGGACGCTTTGAGCGTGTTAACTCGTTGCATGACTGACGATTTCATAACCTTGTAAGGATTGTGATTTTCGTTAGGTAGGATGTGCGAACAAACAGTTCAATGAATAGACCAACTAAATGCTCGTCGGGTTTCTAGGGATCAAGTTTATCAAATCTCACCTCCGAATTTAGGTTCTTGCTTGCATGGTTATGCCTAGCGGATGTGTTCGGAGATTTTGTCTACGAGATGCTTTACGACCAACACGTTAATTGGGTTTCGATGGGTCACTTGAATGATCGAAGCGATCGTGCTTTTTGTGGAAAATAGCTCAAACCGAAAATGATCTTACCTTGCGACGTTGCTCTAAGGATGTACCCAAGGGATGTTTTCGACCAGTGTTTCGATAAACTAGGTTTCTAAGACTAATATTTCTTTCATAGCCTCACTCTCCGCATAATTAGACTACTTCCGATAATAATCGTCGCGCGCGTTACAGGTAGGAGGTGAGAATGAACCTGGATTAAAAACATTATTGTGGCCACCAACAATGGAGGTTTAAAACCTTTAACTGAGTTATGATAAGTATGCTAGCCCGGGTGCTTGGTCTCGACAACATTTACGTTTTAAGAGCTCTCGTATAGGGGCTGTGTCGAGATAGCGTTGGATTGGATCCAATGATCATGATAAGGTCCCAACATCGATCCTCTCCCCGTCGAAAGAGGACTTAAGCTGGAATCTTAGCATGACTGTAGTGTCCATAAGGACGCGGAAAAGTTTGGAAGTGTAATGTATGTAACTGATCTGCGAACCATTGATGTGTCACATGTCGCAGGGAATGTCTAAGAGGATGCAAACCATTGTGAATCGAAGTTAAGAATCGAAATGTGCGAGAATTGTAGTATTATTTGATACATGGATTGCAGTGCTTGACGTTTACGCTGTCCGATGAACTGTTGTCCAAAAGGTTTTCGCTGGCCGTGAAAATTGAGTGGGACTATACTCCTCGGGACGAGTTCAGTTGACCCCTCGGTAAGCAGCTCGTCCTCGGGATGAGTTCAGTTGACCCCTCCAACCATCTTCGCAAAGCCTAACTTGATCTTCCGAAGGACGATTGAGCTCTCGGACATGGGTTTGGACCTTCGATGGATCAAAATCGTGCATCGTAACCATACAGCGAGCACATTCGGGAGAGTTGGCCCGCAGGATGTGTTGGCTCACGAGTTACAAAGCAAGACGTAGCTCGCGGGCCACACCCTCGTCGTAGCTCACAGGTAAGACTTGAAGCATGGCTCACGGTCCACATCTTTTTTGTAGCTCGCGGGCTACGTCTCCAAGCGTGGCTCGCGTGCCACGCTTACGATTCATATAGACAGTCATCGATGATCCTTCCGACTCATCTAGGCACTCATCGATGGTCCTTCCGATTCTGATAGTTATGATATTTTACCGCTTCTGGATATGATTTTTTGTTTTNTTATGATATTTTACCGCTTCTGGATATGATTTTTTGTTTTTTTTTAACAAAGAAACTATTTTATTTGAAACATAAACCACTGGATTTCACATTTTTATGTTTGCAAAATGTTTTTGTGAAAACAATGCATTTTAGGTCGCAAATAGGCATTTTCTACCAAGTCTAACAAATTAACATCAGAAGTCCAGGCCCGGATGAAGGAGATGTTTATTTTGGAATGAAGTGAGGAGTTAGGACAATCAAGACACGTGAGTTAGCTGTCACATGAGCTTGGAATCAAGTCATTAGCCCTCAGGAGTAAGAAGTTAAGCCCAAATTAGTGAAGGTGTATCCAGAAGCTCGCATGAAATGAAGGCCCAATCGATCGGACCGGAGGCCCACTGATCGATTACAGCCTATAATCTCAAGGAAGCTTCGAGAACAAATTCGGATAAGGACTGTTGCATTTGGGGAGCTATCAGTATATGCTATAGATAATCACTGAATATACTGAATCTTTAGAAAACGCGTTTCAGATATTCACCGATCGACCGAGAATAGTGCGACCGATCGATTCAGAGAGGATAATCACAAATATTTGTAGTTCTATCCAAATCTTTGTCCTGATTCATCTCGACTCTTTACCCGTCTCTCTCCCCTATAAATACAGACGACTGAAGCCAGGGAAAATCATAAAAAAACACTCAAAAGCTTCCATGCATCCAGGCTAAACAGTTTATCACTTTCTTATAGTTTCTTTTCATTATTGCTTTGATATTTGCTTCAAGGACGAAGTTTGTAATCACTGCATTCCAGAGAAGATATTATGAACCCTCTTTTAATACAAGCAAATTTCATTGTCATGATGTTTATTTTTGCTATGTCTGAGTAGTTTCTTAGTTAGGAATAAGGTTTTGCTAGGAGGAATCATGGTTTGGTAGATAGGCAATACAACTGGGTTTTAAATACTTTGTAGGCTTACTTTCATATCAGATCTTAATACAAATCATAGGATAAACCTGCTACTAATACACCACTTAGAGTAAGAGATCCAGAACTTGATAGTGAAAACTTTACTATTTATAGTTTAGTATAATTTGATTTCTTGAACTTAATGTCTAGATTAATTGGTTGATCAGCTCATAGGTTCTCTTTCTAAAAAGATATATATTAGAATTAATTCGGATACCAATTGAACTAGACTGGCTAAGCATGACCATAAGGATATTTAGCTAATAGTGATTTCAACTATATAGCCTAAACTATGATTTACATAGATTACTACCCTGAATAATTCAAACCGTGATCCTCTGATGCATTACCTGATTTCCTAACGCTTTTTATCATTGAATTTTCTCACGTTTAAATTGTTTTTAGCATTTTCAGGCATTGATCGATCGACCACATAATCTGCTATCGACCGAAAGGTGTCCCAATTGATCCACCAGTTCACACTGTAGATCGACCAAAACCAAAACCACTTCATTTTGCTGCTTAGCTCGAGTGAACTTGGACGTGCTACTGTGTACACTATGCTCTCTGTGGATATGATCCCTAAGTACTACTGCGTGGCCTATGCGCTTACAGGAAATATTTTGGACGAAAACTAATCCCCATCAAGTTTTCTGGCACCGTTGCCGGGGAGCAAAAATTGACTACTAGCATAACAATCTAACTCCAGCCTAAGCTTTTACATTATTTCCTTTTTCTTTTAATTTTTTTCTTTTTGTTTTTGCATTTTTACATTCTTGTTTCACTTATTTCAGGTACCCACTCATGGCTCAACAAAACAATGAGGATCATAATAGCCCCTACATGCATTTCCTGTCTCCCAGGAGACCATACCAGCCTCGGAACCCTCACAATGACTTCTCAGGTCCGTCCCAAGGGCCCATGATGATTGACTCCTATCAGGCTTATGGAGGAGAAAGTAAAAAATTTCTACCGCCCCATCCACTCCGCTCGGAGTTCTCAAACACTAGAATGGAGGATATGCTGGCACAATTTCTGGCTGTTCAAAGAGGTTTAAAAGAGAGGATTGAAGCAAAGCTAGATCATCTAACTGATGAGATGAATCACAAGATCAGCGCCTTAACCACCACGGTTAAGGAACTCGAGGATGCTCAAGAACAGCATGAAGAGTGGATAGGACAAAACCAGAGAGGGCTAAATGAAAGAGCAAGAGAAGGGCGCTTCATAAGGTTCAGTCTAAGGAATGACAAGACTCAATACAAGGATGACTTCAGCAGATTCCACAGCCGCATTGGGAGACTCGAGGACTTAGTGGACTCAATCAAACCAGAGGCCGAGACCGGGACTGCACCACCTAGCCAATCGATCGATGCACTTATGGAGTCGATCGATGAGAATCTGAAACCCATCAGGGAAACCATCCAGCTGATAGATGCCAAATAGGGAAACTCCTACACACTTGAGTATTATGATCAGGAAGATCAGATAGACGTGATGAAGATAGAGGAAGCAAGGGAAGCTGATGATCGATCGATGGCGGCTAGTACCATCGAGCGAACAGTGGAAATTGATCAAACACCTCTATACATCGAAATGATCGACTGGGCTCCAGATGAGAAAGGTCTGAACTACTTGTCTGATGAAGCAGCTTCAGAGTTGGAAGACACTCCTCCGGTTTTTCCCAAGGAAGCCAAACTATTGCTCAAACCGAACCTCTTTCATATCTTCAAAAAGCAGGTGAGGAGAATCCCTCCAAACTTCTCCATTTTACCCGTTACAGGATTTCTTCTGCCCATTCGAAGGACCATCAAGAGATGTAAGGGCACTCTTTTACAAGGTGTGAAGAAACGCTACTCCTCGCATGAAAATGATTAAAAAGAGAGATGACCAGGGAAAGTTCATTATCCCAATCTCCATCGAAGGGCAGACTTTCAACAATACCATGTGCGGTTCAGGAGCTTGTCTAAGTCTCATGTCAAGAGCCGATGCTGACAGGTTAGGTATCTATTTCACTCATAAACTTTCACAAGGAATAACTTTAGCATATACCACTCCTAGTGACATTTTAGGAATCACCTACAACATTATTGTTCAAGTAGGTAGTGCATTTATTCCTACTGATTTCCTCATCACGAACACTGACCCAAAGGCTGAAGCAACAATGCTACTTGCTAGACCATTCTTGTATTCTGCAGGTGCAATGATTGACATGAAAAAGGGAATCGTGTGCCTCAAGCTTGTTGATGACACGATCCATTACCCGCTGAATGTCAAAGCCTTAACACGATCACCAATAAGGAGGAAGCTGTTCCAGGAGGATTCAAGTTCCAAAAAGAAGCCAAAGCTGAGTGAGGAGGAGCCTCAACAATCCGACCATCCACCGGAGGACTAAAAATCTCCGATCATGTCGAGCTAACCGACTTTAAACAAAAGCGCTGAGTGGGAGGTAACCCACTGGTACGTCATAGAATATGTTTTATTTTTAATGTTTTTGTTCGTGTCTCAGGAAATAAGATTCAAGAATTCAACCATGAGGATGAAGAATCAATCGATCGCCTTAACGTTCAATGAAGTATCCTCGATCATCAATCATCAAGCAAGGCGTATTCATCGTATCAGGCATTCAAGATACGGTCACCATGGGTCCCGTGATACGACCTAAGTACGAATCACTCGCAACGCCCAAGCGTGGCCCGCGAGCTACGGAAGCAAAGCGTAGCTCGTGGGCTACACTATGAGACTTGTCCCGCGAGCTTCATCTTCAAGCATGGCTCTCGGTCCATAGTCCTACCTTTGGCCCGCTGTTCAAGTTTTACGACTTGTCCGCCGACCAAACTCTTCCGATGAACCATCGAGTTCCTTCCGACTACCTACGTGTACACAATCGTGTTGTGGGTCCCGACCACAACCTTGCCAAGGATCTTGCTAGCCAAGTCATCATTATGGGTCCCGAAAGTTCTTCGACAAGCCTAACCCAATCTTCCGATGAATGATTGAACTCTCGGACATGGGTTTGGACCTACGACGAACTAAGATCAAACATCGTATCTGTCTCGCGGAACAACTAGGGAAGTTGCCCCACGGGACGTATTGACTTGCGAGCTACGAATCAAGACGTAGCTCGCGGGCCACAACCCCATTGTAGCTCATGAGCCACGACGTGAAGCATGGCTCGCCGGGCCATGTGTTCCCCGTAGCTTGCGGGATACATCTTCAAGCATGGCTCGCGGGCCACGCTTCCACTTCGACAAGCCATTCATCGACCATCCGCGAGCCAAATCCAATATGGGTCCCCACGGACCATGGATGATCATCCGGACACGACATGGCTCGCACGAAAATTCATCAGTCCGTCCGCGACAAGCAAGAACCACGCATCAAGGTCGGTAAGGTCGCGAGCCACGACAACCGAGTGTGGATCGCGGGCCACGACAT
>OVAP01004637.1:0-14240 GCA_900406295.1 Aurinia saxatilis | reverse complement strand
ATCAACACTCTCATGTATGATAAATCACTCTAAATCACTTGTTTAAGATGGCCAATCCTAAACAATGCTTTAAGAACACCCTAGAGAAGGATTAATCTAAAGAGACATGTAATATACTANTAAGAACACCCTAGAGAAGGATTAATCTAAAGAGACATGTAATATACTAAAATCATAGTTTAAACATCCTAACCTACTAAACCCTAAGCCTAACAAGTGAATTACTCAGACATGGCTAAGAAATTCATCATGTAAATCAATAGAAAATAATATGCAATAAGATAACCAAAAATGGTCTAAGAAATCTCCCTTACAAAAACTCTTAAAGATAAAATAAAGCATAAGCCTAAACAATGAAGTAATTATAGGGTCTAGGACGGATTTTAGGTTTAGAGAATTTTCATAAAAGATTAAGGAAAATCTTCATCTCGAGATTTAAGGAAATATTGTATTTTCTCCATAGGGTGTCGATCGACACCTCCTCTGTTTCTTGCCATTTTTCTTCGTTTCCTTAATTTGTCTTCTTAGGCTCCAGTTTTCTCCATAATTCCTCTAGATCCTTCCCAAGCTTCAAAACCTCGTCAATGCACCTAAAATGACTCATTTGGACTCTAATAATAGTAATATAGCCTCTAAAATAAATATAAGTACAAGTTTATTATGATAAAAACCGGTAAAATATGAGATATATCAAAACACAATTTAGTATTTTGTCAAAGGTGCTATAGGGAGACTATTGAACATATAGCTGTGAATTTCATAATTTTTTTAACCCATTTTCAGACGATGACAAATACATTAGCTCGGATAGTATTATGGCACAAGATAAAGACCCTAATGAGAATACTAAATGCCATGTTGACTTCCTTAATAAGGTCAAGCTTGGAGATTTTCCAAAGCATGAGTTGAAGCTAAAGGTTGGTGTTCAAGTAATGTGTCTTCGCAACATTGATCATAATGGTGGTTTGTGCAATGGTACTAGACTTATTGTTACTCAGATGGCTAGATCTACAATTCAAGCAAGGATCATTACGGGATTCAAAGACCGTATTGGTAATTTGGTACTATATACCTAGGACGCTTTTGTCACCATCGGAAACAAAGTACCTGCTCAGAATGCGTCGTACACAGTTCCTCTAATCTTAGCATTTGCAATGACAATCAACAAAAGTTAAGAAAAATCGTTAGTACATGTTGGATTGTATCTACTTAGAACAGTTTTCTTTTACAAGCAGCTTTGTATAGCATTATCAAGGGCTAACTCGAGAAGAGTGGTAAAGATTCTTACTACAGACGCATATGGAAAGGTTAAAACTAAAATGACAAATATTGTGTACACGAAAATCTTCGATAATGTTGGTTAGAAATTTGTTTAGCGTTTTGTTTTTTTTTTTTTGTATTCTTTAAGATTTTAAGATATTCCTTCTTATATTTGTAAAACTCAAACGATTCAAATGTTTATTCCTTCTTCTATTATATAAATCATTTTTTTGTTTTATGTGCTGTATATAATAACATTAGCAGTCCGCACAGGGAGCGGACCAATCACCTAGTCCACATAGATATCCATACATATAGAGAGTTTGAGAAACTTCTCTCAGTTTTTAGTAGGGTGGTTCAATCCCGTCAAACCGAATTGAACCGAACCAAACCAAAACCGAAAAACTTATATAGTATGGATATGGTCATCATATTAACCGTATGGATATGATTTTGTCAAAACCGTGGATACGGATATGGTACGGTAATAAACCGAAAAAACCGACTTAAACAAAAAAAACCGAATATATATATTGACAAGGATTTGTAGCATAGTTGTTTATGCTAGTGTAGTTACTGTTTCAACGCCTGGGTTCGAGTCCAACTTAATACATAATTGTTGACAAAATAGTTATACATATTCTGTTAAATAGTTGTACATATTTTCACAATATAACCTAAGAGCACTCATAAACATCTGTAATAAACCCTAGCCCTCAGCTGCTCTTTCGCTTTTCCGGTGGCTAGCATCTTTTGCTGCCACCGGAGATGTTTCGTTTTTTCTTTTTTTCTCTTTTGTCTTCGAGAAGTTTGCCAAAGACTTTGCAGTGTTATCTTCTCCGGCTAGACCGTGCGGTGTGTGGTTCCCCTAATTGGTTGGGGCTTATTTCTCTTCTCCGACTAATTACTCTTGAAATAGAGGTTATAGTTGGGGGGGTTTCTTGGTTTCCCTTTGTTGGTCTTATCTCATTTTTCCAGCTAATTACTTTGGAAATAGAGCTTTATGAATAATAGACTTGACAAAGTAAAGATACAAGTTTTGAAGATTCAAGAATCTAGTTGAGAGAAGAACTTGCATGGTTTCAAGATCAGAATGACCTTTATGATTGACTCTGTAATATCTAAATAACTATATTGTTAGGCTTTTGATACTAGAGTTTTTTTCTTTTTTGATTTGTTGTTCACTGTATTCTTTGATTACTTGGTTGATCTAGATGAAGAAAAAAAAATCTACATAAGTTAAAATGAAATCAAATACAATTATGGTTTTTGGTTAAAAACCGAATAAATCGAAAACCGAAAGTATCCAAATCGAAGTGAACCGAAATAGATATGGTAGTAAAATGGTAACTAAATTTCGTAATTCGGTAAACCGAAAAATTCGAAAATCGAACCGAAAACTGGAATGAACACCCCTAGTTTTTAGTCACAACATCATGCTTATAAATGTTATTTTATATATAACATTAGTTAAGAAAATCAAATATGTTACATGTAAACTTATCGATTAGGAGTCTTAGGGGCCATAATTACGCATTTCCAAATATTTTAGAAAATACAGTTGAATATCTAATTATGTATAAAAAAATATGATAAAAATTATGCTAGTGATAATTGAAAGTGTATTATTTGTTGGTGTTCGGTAACAAACTATGTAATAATATCAAATATAGTTAGAGCTAGATCTATCTACTATGTAGAAAAGATAAAACGATTCGACATGTGTGAGATTTTGATAAAAATTGTATTCAGTTTGTATTCAGTCCTACGTGAACACTTCTAGAAGCAAGAACATCTAATTTTGTATGTAAGGGATTAATAGTTATAGTTTTTGGAAATCATGTAGTTTACAATTATGTATATATATAACATTTTTCTGCTCAAAATTAAATCTAAATATTCCTATGTAAATAACTAAAATTAACTTAGAGTAGGAGTTTTGAAACTTTGTGCATAAAATTTGTATTACTTTAGTAATTAAAAAAAAATCATGTTATTCAAAATAATATCTCTCTTTTTATAATTACACATTATGTGTAAGTCATGCGGTGAAGAAAAACCTTATATGAAATAATGAAAAAGACAATTTCATATTAAAAACCACATGTAAAAATCACATTTCGTTTTAAAAATCACATGTTATCTCATGTAAAATCCAGTTCTGAACAATACGTGCACCGCATGTAAGATTGTTGCGGTGGTGGCTGGACGGTGGTTGTTGATGGAGCCATCGTTTTTTCTTGCATTTTGTATAGTATATGATTTTGTATAATGTATTGTATTTTGTATAGTATACTGTATATTATACTGTAGTGTGTTTTGTATAGTGTATTGTATTTTGTATTTTTGTAAAACAAAAAATAGTAATAATAAAAATTATTATTATATAATTGTGTACAGTTTAATATATTGTATATATACGTCGACAAAACAAAATATCGTATATATGCACAATTATAAATAAAAATTTAAAGCTATATATATACAAAATAATTTGTCACAAAATTGTAGCTAAATAAATTTTTATTACAATTTTTTGTTGTTGCAAATGTGTAGCTGCATACCCACAAATTGCTACAAATTTAATTTAGATTCAATCACATAATTATCATATAATGGTTGTAGCAAATTTGTAGCAAATGATCTTTTGCTACAAAAATTTGAATATAACCACAAAAAATTGATGTAGCTATATCTGAGATTTCTTGTAGTGGTGGAGCTACCCCTAGCTATTTATAATATTAATTCCTAAGTGATGTTATGAAACATTTCTACCTCATTTTTTAGTCACAACACCGTGCTTATAAATATTATTTTATAATCTAACATTACTTTTAAAAAATTAACTTTATTACAGGGGCCATGATTACGCATTTCCATATATTATCGAGAATAGAGTCTAATATCTAATTATTTGAAACAAATTATGATAAAATATTCTAGTGATAATTGAAAATGTATTATTTGTTGCTCGTCTTATGGCATTAGCCTTTGTGAATATCAAATATATTTAGATTAGATCTATCTACTATGTAGAAAATATATAAAGATTCTACTTCTGCCCTCCATTTTCGTAACAATTGTATTCAGTTTGTAAATCTCAAGAAGGAAAGGTACATATATCTTTTTTTATAATTCATAAGAACTATTACATACTTAACAGCGTATGTACTACGTACCTACCATTTTATAGATGTAATCACAAACAAAGTATGTAATACAAAAATTAGTTGACCCTTTATGACCTTTTTTGGGAGACACTTTTGACTTCTTCTTATTCGTTGTATGTTTTCATTTTTAACTCCATTGTTCTTTTTTCAGAACATCCATCATCTCTTAAAAGCTCAAACAAGGGTTTTCTTTCAACGCCTCCGAAAACATAGACAATCAAAAAGCCATCCCACAAAAATTTATGTGCAAGTCCGTTCAACTTCTTGAATGTCGCTTAGCCGTAATAATTTTCTCTCTTGAATATTGTCTGCAAAGTTTATGCATTTAGAAAACTCTAAAAATAACAAGCATTAAACCTAACAAGAAATCATATATTGCTCAAGGCGGTCCACAATGGCTGCGTGAGTTAATTTTGAATGAAGCTCATCACTGACAGTTAGCTGGTCTTGTGTCTAGGCTTCATGCTGAGTTTTCCCAGCCACGGGATTCCTCAAGTGGCGAGCTAGGTCAGGTTCATAGCCTGCTCTTATCCTAACCTATTTGGTTCCTTTATGGGATACCCATGTTTTGCTTTTCCTTTGAGTCGCTTTTTTTGTCTTCATAGCTTTTTAAACATCCTTTGTATCAAACCTTCCTCATGAATGAAAATACATTCAGCGCTAAAAAGAAAACAAATCATATTTGCAAGTGACAAACTTAAGGTACATATATGGATAACGTTGGAAAAGAACTGATTGTCGTTCGATTTAAAAGTTGATATATATTGGTGTATTACTAGATTAAATTTTCTAGGCTTTGAATTTGTAGTCGGTCCAAAAGAGATACTCGTGTTTAAGACTAAAGCTGACATGGATTGTTTTTGTTTAATTGATAGATGACATGACTCTTTCTGATTGGAAGATTTTTCAGTCCTACGTGTACACTTCTAGAAGCAAGAACATCTACTTTTATATATAAGGGATTAATAGTTATAGTTTTGAGAAATCATCTAGTTTACAGTTATATATCTATATAACATTTTTATGTTCAAAATTAAATCTAGATAGTACTACGTAAATAACTAAATGTTAACAAAAGTAGGAGTTTTAAAACTTTGTGCATAAAATTTGTGTTATTTTAGTAATATTTTTTTAAAAAATTGTATTATTCAAAGTAGTATCTCATTTTTTATAATTACACATTACGTGTCAATCATGCGGTAAAGTAAGACCTTATATGGAATAATGAAAAAGACAAATGCCGTTTTAAAAACCACATGTTACCGCATGTAAAAATCTTATTCTATTTTAAAGATCACATGTTATCGCATGTAAAATCCAGTCCCGTGCAACTCGTGGAACTACCCTTAGCTGGTCATAAAATCTTAATTCCTAAGAAAACAAGAAGCTATATATTAATTGAAATCTGAGTGATAAGAATCATAATCTCTCCTACACTCTTCACGCTCCGCACGCCGCAATCATCTCTTTCCCATGTCACGTAATTTCTGAGTTTCAGACTCGCTTATGATCTTTCTCCTGCCTTTTCTTGCCAGTCAACTTTGATTTCTTCAGTTTGCCATCACCATTTTCGCTTTTCTTCAATATAATTTGTTTCTTAAGTTAATCTCTCTCCTTACTGTTTGATTTTATGGATTGATTTTTCTAAATTTTCTCAAAACAGTAATTATGGTGTCCATTACTTTCTAGGAACACTGCATAAACTGCTGTTATTTTTCTTGGATGCTTCAATGCGGTTTAGCTATTTTACAGATTTCTTTTTCATGGATTGCTTATGTTTATGATTTATTTGTGTATGGCTATTAATTGTTTCAGCTCTCTTTTCTTTTGCTGGAAACAAGCTTAGATAAATTTCCTGCATCTATTAGAGATGTTTATTTGTTTATTTTGTGAATGAATCTGGTATGAACACAGGTCACTCACTCAAGAATATGGAGAGATCATCGTTTGTTGCGGTCGAAAAAGTTGATTGTATTGGCAAACTACCCAACGATGTATTGCTCATGATATTATCAAGACTGTCTACAGAGGAAGCAATAAGGACGAGTGTTTTGTCGAGACGATGGGAACATGTGTGGAAGCAGGGGTCTCATCTCGTCTTGGACATGCGAAGATTTATCACTTCCAGAAAGATACTTGATGTTTCCAATCGGGCTGCTACATTGATGACCAAGGTTTTTCCCTTCTCTCTAATTACAGTAATTATGTTTTTCTTCTTATACATCTTAAAATGACATCTTTTGGTTATCAAGATTATAAACAATCACCGTGGAGATCTGGAGAGCTGCGTGATTGACCATTACTCGTACCAATGCGAAAACGGGACGTTAAATACTTGGATTGAATCACTCAACGGTGCAAAACACACCAAGCATCTCTCACTTCGACACCATATTGAACTAGTGAACTGTGGAGACTTTCTCGACTTTCCGCCAAGCTCATTCTCATATCCACGCCTCGTGTCACTCTCGCTGGAGGGACATGTCCTTAAATCCGCACGTTCCTTCAGCAACTGCCAAAACCTCAAGACCCTCAAACTCTTCTGTATCTTCGCCTCGGAGGTTGGAGTCTTTAACGGAGTCCTGGCATCTTGCCCTGCCTTGGAGGTGCTTGTACTAGAGATTTGCTGCTTCAAAAGGAGTGGTCCTTTGAAGATTGACAACAACAGATTAGAGATTCTGAAAATGTCGTCTTGTGAAGAGATTGACAGCATTATAGTGTCATCAACTAGTCTGCATATTCTCATCATCCATATGAGCTACAACCGGAAAGATGCCTTCGTCCTCACGTCCCCTCGACTCCAGTTCAATACAAACTTATCGCTTACAATGCCCTTCTTTCCTCACATCACCTACAACATATCACAGGTACGTACTCTAAAAATGCATTCGGATATATATATATTTAGAGAATAAATTAATGGTGTTTGATATGTGTGATTAAGGAGGAAAAAAGCATCGGGCATGAAGAACTGGTGGGTAACACATGTGGTGAGCTGTTTAGTGCTTCGTTGTCGGTGAATGTAGATTTGATGAATGAAAGAGAAGTAGAGAGGTTAAGACAAGTCTTACTTCTGTTTACTTTTAGAATGGTAAAGCTTGAGATATCACTTAAGGTATGTACATTCATTCATGCTTTGAGTTAATGACCTATCAATAGATATGAAATTTATGGATGGTTGGTGCGTGCAGAATAACAGTGCTCCTAAGGAACAAGGTGCGTGGGAGAAGAATAAGATGTACCCGTTCCCTAGTTCTAGATTCCGGGTGGATACGGTGTGGATGCATAACTTCCGCGGTTCAGAAGAAGAGTTTGCCTTTGCGTCGTCTTTGGTTACTCAAAGGTCAGTGGTAAAGAAGATGGTGATCGTGAAGAAGACGTCGTTATCTGCAAAGAAGAAGTTGGAGATCGAAGCGGCAGTGGGCAGACTACAGAAACTTCCGACGAAATACCAATCGGAGCTCACCATCGAATGCTTCTAATAAAGGATTGTTTTCCTTTTGGTGCTTGTTGTTTTTGACTTTTGAATACCAATTTGTAAATTAACTGATGCAGCTTTGAAGTCTCTCATTAAGATGTACATTTCTGTGTTGTGATTTGGTGTTTGCTTAATATTATGTTTACCGGTGATTAAGATCAGTCCTAGGCTGAGTCTTTGGGTATTAGGTTCTGTTTTGGGTAGAAATTGATCGGTTCTGGTTTTTTTTTTTGGGTAGGAGAGGTTTGAGATCTATATAGGTACCAAATGTTTTCGATTTGGTACTATTTGGTTTTGATTCGGTATTTCAAAAAGTAATTTGAGTTTTTTTGGTATTCGGGTATTTATTGATATTTTAGGCATGATTTTGTTAATTCGGATCTTCTGATTCAAATATTGTAGTGGTATTTTGAGTATTTAATGGTATTTCAGGTATTTATTCGGTTTGAGTTATCAGTTCAGTTTTTATTCTTTTGATCCTAGGGTTTAAGGATCCATTCCGTTATTTTTTAAAAATTGTTGTTTGGTATATGGTTCCCGATATCACCCAAGCCTAACGAGTCCTATGCTAATCATGCTTCGTTTGGAAGTTCAGACTTGTATGGGATTGGGCCCAGTTAATCACAGATGTAGTCAGGCCATCCTAAAACAAAGTCGACTTTTAGACTTCAAGTGAGAGAGTAAGCGGACAGACTCTCGTCAAGAAGAAGAAGCAAGAGGAAATGGGGAGATCGACAAGTAAGGATGCTCAGGATCTCTTCCATTCTCTTCGTTCTGCTTATGCCGCTACTCCTACCAATCTTAAGGTCCGCAATATTCTCTTTCTCATTCTCGTTTTTTTCGAATTCCAAACTATCCCCTTTCCTCATCTCTCTCCAACTTCTTCTTGCAGATCATCGACCTCTATGTTCTATTTGCGCTCTTCACACCTCTGATTCAGGTACTCTAATCTCATTGTCTCGTTTCCCTTTGTATTGATGTTCATGGTTAGGAGAATTTTGTTGAATGACTCTGAATTTTGATATGTGTTTACTCATTTGTATTAACATTCATCACTTTTCTGTTAAATGTTTGCTCTTTAAGTTTTTATAAGGAAGGACACAAGTTATTCCACTACTATGCCAAGAAATGAAATATACCTTGACTGAGGTTAAATATGAACAGGTTTGAATTCTCTGTTGCATAAAGATTCTCGTGTCTTGATTTTTGTCATTCACCACGTTGCTTACATGGTCCTTGTGCTCCTGTATCGGGACTGCCGTTCTTGCTGGTCAGTTTACTCTGTTGTATATACCACATACAACTTACTATCATTTCTAATAGTCTGCCTCCCGATTCAAGTGAACAAAGAAAACAAGGAATTTAAGGTAACTTTCACGCTATCGTCTGCTTATCTTGTTCAGATGAAACTACACGCAGTTTTTTAACTCCTCAACAATTATTAGGCTTCTGCATTGCAATCAAGTTATCTCTTCTGCATTCCTTTTGAAGGATTTAGCACCAGAGCGAGCTTTTGCTGATTTTGTGCTCTGCAACTTGGTCCTCCATCTGGTGATCATAAATTTCCTCTGATGACTCTTCTACAGGTCTTTAAATCTCATGAGATGATGAAAATTACTGCGGTTGCATTTCATACTTCACAAACTGTAGTTCAGATAGTTGTGATTTTATAAACATAGCCTCATTTGCATCGCTATACTATCTAGATGTGTTTCTTTTGTTGGCATGACTTTCTCAAGTGATGGAGCCAACCTCACAGAAACATTTAGCAAAATACAATCAGTGTTTGCGTTTCTGTATTTGGTCCACAAGTGCAATCTTAAATTCACTCGCAGAGGCCGATAAAACATCTCATTAAGTGAAGGAAGAAAAAAACTCTAACTAAATAAAAGTGGTACATTTGATACATAAAAGCACATCGCCTTTAATCGCCTCGAATCTGCTTCCACAATAGATTAGAGGCAAAATAAAAGCATTAAAAGAATTTTTTTCTCCCAATAACACACTGGACCGACCAAGCCTCAAGAAGGCTAAAAAAAACTATTCTTAACCAATTGTTCCCTGATATACTAAATCCTACCACCATCTGTTAGCAAAGAACCGCATAATGTTGTTGTTGCTGCTGCTGCTACTTTTTTATACCTGTGTTAGGAAGTGGTTTTGCTGTATATCCTCTCACGTTGAGTCTTTGTAGGACCCAGGCTTTGTCTCTATGATGCCTATTTGATTGGTGTCTGGTTCTTGGTCGTCCTTCTCCATATTTATGCCTTCAAGTGGAGGGAATGATAAAAGTTGATCCTTCATGAACAAAACATACATGTCAAGTGAATCATAATGTGGCATTGGTTAAGGTTGGGGGTAATTTATATAACTTAGTTACTGTTTGGTTGGTTCTGAAGCTAAATTTGGAAGTTTTTGGTTTGTATACCTTGAGAGAGGTATTCTCAGCGGTGAGCTCTTCGCACTGGGTTCTTAGCTTGTTGATTTCTGCTCGGAGACTCGTGTTTTCTTCATTTAACACTTCAGCGCGTTGTGCCAGTTCATCACATTCGGCCTGATCCACAAAAACGTCTTACGTGTCCGTAAGTTGCTCACATGGCCGTGCTAGAGGCGATTTAAAGGGTTGTCTGGTACCTGTTTACGCAGCCTAGATCTTCGTGCAGATTCCCTATTGGACTGCTTTCGTCTCTGTCGCTTAAGTTCTCTATCGTCCTAATCGCAAGACAATCAATTTTAAATTTTAAGTTTGGGAACCAATCAATTTGAATTTGAGTATTTATGGAAAGGACAAGGGCAAAAAAGCACACTCACACACCTGTAACCAGGAATGTCCCCCATCTCGTGAGCCTGGAGCAACAACTCCAGGAACTGATGCAGATACCTTCCCATGCATTCCAGCGATAGCTGATGAAGTAGGAGCACCCCAATAGTCCATCCCAATATTTAGATTTGTTGGTGGGCCAGGAACACCTGCAGCCGTCATTGGCATGATTGGCGGAATCTGGTTCACTGGTTGAATAGGTGCACAAACAGTTCCATTTTGGAGACCATTAGCAGAACCACCATTTGCAGATGCTGCTTCTGCTGAATTGCAAAATAATAAAGCAAATTCCGGTAAGCAGCTTTCCCAGTGTTAATCAAATGATAGAACCGAGAAGAAAAAGCACGGATCATAAACCAACCATCCTTTCCGTCTTGTCTAGATCCCGAGTCCTACAATTAACAAATCAGAAAAGAATCAATATCATAATTAGAGGAATCCCTTACCCTCATAGCAGAGAGATTATATTTAATCGACCCCAACAACATAGTTGCCAGAACAAACACATACCAAATACACTGAAAAGCCTGATGATAGCTTTCAGAAACTTACATTTTGCGAGTTTGCATCACTTCCTTCACTTGAACCATCAGAAGCAGTCTCCCCACTGGAACAAAAAATTCCAACAAACTCAGAGCAATGATATTATGGGATATTATCTAATGAAGCAAGCATAAATCAAGAAGAGGTGCTCGAAAAGCATAATCAACACTATGATAATAGCTCCTTTAAATTGGAGAATGTCAAGCAGGTCACATGCCTTTTAGAGTAAGCTCCATTAGCTGATGCTCCCGAGGTTTTTCCGGGCTCATTGTTCTTTCCTGTAATCATGTTCAAACTTCCCAAGCTTCCCCTTGATCTTTTGATAGGCAATTTTTCCTTCACATCGGATTGTTTAGCTTCACCCTCAGTGCCACCTGTAGTATTGCCCTGCATAAAATCATCTCTCGATTATAGTCTCAGAATAAACAAAGGTAGCAACAATAGTTTGAGAAAGAACCCAATGAAAAATGATGGGACGCAAACTCACAGAAGCTTCGGTCATTCCATTTGGAGAAGGCATAGCATAGGCGCTGTAGGGATAGGAACCCTGATACAGAACGGAACATGTTAATGAAATGATTAACGGCCACCATTGCAATACATGTCCACTGTAATCTATGACTACACTACGACAGTATGGCCATACCGGAGGTATTGACGGATGTGCGTACATGCCACTTGGGGGATACATCGCAACGTATGGATGTGGTGGCGTACCGTAAGGAGGCATCATATGCTGCAAAAATTGATCTCACATTCAGAGCAAGACCTTGACTAATGTGACGGTGATAAAGAGCCAAATGGATTCATTATGGTATGGGGAGTTGACCTCAACTCAGAGCAAGACCAATTCCCCAAGCATGCAAATATCAAGATCATACGATATAACTAATGTAATATAAACTCGCAAACTTCCAAGAAATTAGAAAGAAGATTCAACAAGTCATTTCTCATTCGCAACTTTCCAGCACTATGAGCATGCGTATATACATCACCCTAAACAGAAAGAAATGCAAGCCAATTTACCTGAACCCCCCACATATAAGGATGAGGTTGAGGACTTGATGCCACAAAACCATGAGGCGGCATAGGAGAATACGCCTGTCAAAGGAGCAAAAATTGAGAAACTTATTACGACACAATGCAGCAAGATAACAGACCGCAGATCCATACACAACAGAATCTAACTTAAACCTGAAATCCAGACCACTCAGGAGTAGCCATGCCAGCGCTCACAGCCGACGAAGGTTCCTGCAGACGCAAAATATTCCAGTTACATTTATGTGTCTCCTTTCCAGTAGAAATCCCAACCTCCGAAGTAACGGGAAAATGGCAAACACAAACCTGTGAAGAGGAAGGAGGAGCAGAAGAAGAAGATGATGGGGTTTTAGTTTCCTTGTCTTTACTAGATTTCTCCATTTCGCTGCTACCCATTACCTATTTCTAAACAACACTTCCTGCAACACGAGAGATCTCATTCTACTTAGGCATAAACATTTCAGCTAATTACATGTTAAGAGATTTCGTTCCAAATTACTCTCAACTGATCTTTAACCAATACAGTTCCTAAACACCAGAGACTAATATTGATATTCCAACAGCTAAAAAGATCTTAGCGTGTAGGTAACAATGTTGAAGCTCATAACAAAAAACTCTGACAGTACAAACAGAAACCCACGAAAAGCCCTAGAAAACTGAATCGAATTCAGAACAGAACTGCAGAATCTAGGGGTGCGACAGAAATACCTAACGACCAGTAAATGTCTGAAAAGTGGAGATGCCGGGAAATGAATCTATTGAGCTTGATGTTGCAGAAATTGAGAGAGGAGAATCAATGTCCTGACCGTGAAAAGAAATTTGGCTGTGTTTTGTTTTTCTGACGGGGCGTGGAGTTCACGAGGAATAAAAATTGCTTCTTTGCCTATATTCAGTCTTTTATACTATTAAACCCCCTTTTAAAACTTATTTATGAATCTTTCCCATATAAAGCCTCTTTAATGATTTGTAACCTCCCCAAATTGTCAAATTTTGAAAAGAAAGAAAAATGTTTTTGTCCCCAATTGAAAAGGAGTTTTTTTAAATCACATTGATAGAAGTTTAATACATTTGTATTGATTTAAGAAATAGTTTGTTTCACATTCATATTTTCAATTTCAATTTCAATGTCTTGGAATTTATAATGTCTTCTTTCTACATAAATTACAAACTATTTTAGACAAAAAATAATAATAATTTTTTTTTTTTGGGCAACCAGTACAATTGAAACAGGATTACAATAAATGCTAAAAAATAGAATGCATTTTTAGTTAGTTCATCCACTCTGATATTTACGAACAGAAAAAAAAAAAAAAGATTGAATTAAAACAATATTCTAGACTATAAATATCTTGGATGACTCCATATACTTTCTTTGTTGGTTTGTGCGAATTTATACTTTGGATTAGGCCTTTGTATCGGATTGAATGCTTAAATCTTTTGACGTTGCAAGTAATGACTGCGAATAAAGTCTCTCTAGGCCTTGTGTGGGTAAAATCACACAATCACTATTTGTTCGAGATTCTTGACGAGGGACTCGATACAAAGAGTGAGACACAAACCAAAAGAGCTAGCAAGGGATTGCTTTGAATTGATTGAGAGTAAAGGATCTTTCGTAGCGTAAGCTTTTTAGGGTTTTTCTTAGGCTAGAAAGAGATGGTCTACAAAGTTTAACCTATCGAGGTATTTATACAAGATTGTGTCGACTTAGAGATAAGTTAGCTTCCTAGATCTTTTCTTATTCTCTCAGGGCCTTGTCCTCGCACTGAGCCCACCTCGCACTTAGGCCCGAGTAATCGACTAAGTACTGCCTTCGCCATCTGGTGGGCGTGATCTCTCCGTGCGCGTAGCTTTATGTGATCGCGAGGTCACGTGCGACCTTGCGTGTGGGGTCTTATAAACGCGAGGCCACCATTTTAATGACTTCGCACTT
>OVAP01004636.1:0-14242 GCA_900406295.1 Aurinia saxatilis | reverse complement strand
AACGATGCTCCCTTCGTGATCGTAAATATATATGTGGCAACGTGAAAAAAAATCTGCCGTCACGTAAGTGTTATTCTAGTAATTACAGTTTCGACGAAACGTTGCATGTTTTATAAACAATCTGCCGTCAAAGAGACGTAAAAAAACAAAACTGTCGTCAATAGACGGAAAAAAACTGTCACAAAATAAATAAATCTGTCGTACAAAAAAAATTTGTCACGGGATAAGCAAATTTGTCACCACATAACCGAAAATGAAAAGTTAAATCTGCCGTAAAAATATAATGGCATTTTCGTAAATATTGTTATTTTCGAAAAATTCAGTAATGACATTTTTCGTAATTACTGTTTTTTTATCAAATGATTGAAGGACAAGGTGGTCATTAATAAAATATCACTTGGCCCAAACTTTCACTTGACAAAATAGTAGTTTTACCTAAAATATGTGTTATTCTAGTTTTTTTCTCATAAAAAAAAATACATAAAAGACCCATTCTGACAAGCCGATTAACAATTCAAAAGAAAATAAAATGAGATAAAACATCGGAATGATCCTTGGAGCCTTATATATTATGCTACTAACTTCAACATCACTTTAGTATTTACATGTAATGACGTAAATTAACTTCGATATTCAAGCATGTACCTCTTCACTCCCATCGTCCTCATTGTTAACCTCTGAAACTGACTTCTCAGACTCTTCATCATTTGTACGAAAGATATACCAAAGTCGAAAGAGTATATTACTTCCTTCACCATTTAGCTTCTGATTTCAGTCCCTTTGTCCACAATCGATGTAAGAGGAGCTCCTCGTCGCTCGTGTACCCTTTTCTTTGTATCATAAAAACTGTTCTTGATCATTTTCCTTAAGCTTCTGCTACTTTTTCTACTACATCCATGGTTGATGGTGGTATGTAAGAGACAGAGGAAGCTACATAAGGGAAGCTTGCTTCTGGTAACTTCCCATCACCATGGCTATGGAAATGTAACAAAAACAAAAAGTTATATTTTACTTTCTGGATTATGAAAAGAAAGAGAAAATGAACTTTGAGTTTATATACCTCGGCAGCATTAAGCTCTTCTAGGACAGTTTCAGGTACATGATTTGGACAGAACTCATCATGAGTGAAGTTGCAGAGTATTCTTGTGATTAGTGAAAGACTGATTGATGGACATACCTGTTTGCAAAACCAAATTGTAAAGTAAAACCAACTCCTAAAGAATGACCCACTACACATATATTACTGCTCCCATATCTGTTTGCTACTCAATGCATCATCTCCAGAGCGACATTAAACCGTAAAGGCTCTCCCAAGCCAGAAAATAGAGATCATCGTCAATGTCACGCCTCGTTGTAAAACTATTCAGTATTCTTCCCCGCAGTGCGAGTACTGATCTTGGTACTGGAGTGGGTCTGATGAGGAGCACATCAACCATTGCAGCTGCTATGTCCCCTTCAAGAACAACGCCAAATATGGATCTATCTCGCTCGTCAATCAGCGTCTGGGATAACAATATTTTCAGGGAATTAAAAGAGAACAAATGAAAACATATACCTAGAAAGCAAGAGAGAATGAGGATTAGAAGATTACCCGATACTTGCAAATAGAAGGTCGTTTTAAGTGGTCAGCTATTTTGTTGCACAGTTATTGATGCAGCTGGTTAAAGAGCTAGAGGTACGACGTAGTAATAGCCATCGTTTATTATTGGAATTACAATTACCCAAGATGTTACACAAGCATTAGAAATCGAAATAGAAAATCTATCGTAACAGATAGAAATCATCGTAGAGTACCATATGTTTCACCACCTGATAGAAATCTCTCGACGAGCTAGAAATCTCATAACGATTGAAATCAACATCACAAACCCAGATTTCAATTGAGATCGAATGTTTACATGTTTTTTCGATTGGACATGAATCTGAAAAATTTCAAAGAGGAGATTGATGAGAAAGGTATGAACAGTATGTTGCGATTAAAATCAACATCAGAAACCCTAAAGTGAATGGATTAATTAGCTTATTACGATTTCACAAAAAGGAAGATTTGAAGAAGGAAAGATGAATTATATTTTAATGTTATGTACACAAACTTCCAGGCCATAAATATATTAATTTGATTGAAATCAACATCACATATGATTTTCAATAAAGTGACTTAATTAATAAATAGGGGATTCCGATAAAATTATACTATTTTATTATAACAAAAAACATATTATGTACACTTTTTAAACCAGAAAGTGTATTAAAAGATTATATCATTTTAGTAATTAAAGAATTGCAAAAATAATAACAAATTGTAAAATTCTAATAAAACTAATAAAAATATCTTTTATATACATATTCAATAAGTTAATTTACTTAGTTATATTATATAAGAATTAGGTAGGTTAACTAAGATGCTTATGTATGCCCCTACAAATTTGGTAAGTTAATGGCCCCCAAATAAATAAGGAGTTGTCCAACAACTACAAAATGGGAATTTGATAAAATATACAATAAAGATATACAAACAAGAACAAATCCTAAAGAAAAGGCTGAAAATATTGGGTTAGGAAGTAATATCACTCTCAGACCTCCTAATAGAAGACCGGATAAAAAAAAACTTTTAAAAAAACCATGTATTGGTCCAGACAAATCCAATATAAAATAAGAAAAAAATTGAAATTCTTTCCATGATCTTATTAATTTATCCGGGTACTTTGTTTTTAATATGTTTCTAAGAGAGTTAAATTATAATCTAGTAGATATGAATTAATGTATTATTAGACGTCAGTTTCTCTTTTTAATCTAAAGTTTATTTTCAACCTATCTATTTAAAGAAAGTAATTACGAATATATTGCATTAAAAGAATGAGCCTTAATACTTAATATCTATTATATAAATTCAACACAAGATATAAATACAGTACAATTTTTTATTAAATTATTTATATAATTATATAATTCAACAATTTAAAATTCTTTATTAAAAAAGTATAATGTATTATGTATACAAGTTGGCCAAGAATTTCGATATTTGAGAAGTATTATGTATCCCTGATCCCATTGATAACGAGTAGGACCAAATAATTCGAAGGGAATAGTTGCAGAACCATACCACATAGTTCCAGCAACAACAAAAGCTGCAAAAAAGACAGCGGCAATACTACTAGAAAGGAAGGGTTTTTTCTACCAATTGGCGCCCCCAACTGAGCCCGTCTAGCATAACTTTTTCACAGTTGCGGGATCACTATAACTCACTTCATTGAGTTCACCACCATAAAACTCAACAATTACACCTACTTGTTCGACACTATATTTTTATTCTGCTCTTCTAAAAGGGACGTCGGCTCTAACAATTCTGTCTCCGCCTACTTACTATACATTCAAGTGCTTGATAATAAAACCAAATGATTTCAAGATAAATGTTACGATTTTCACTATTTTATGTTTTCAAAGTATTTTCGGAAGAAATAAGCATTTCAGGCATAAAGATGGACATTTCTCGCCCAAATCAAAAATCCGGCGCGAGAGTGGGACCTCGAACGAAGATGATGCGCAAATTGGATTGAAGTGAACTTTGGAGACAAAGAAGCCACGTGAGTCATATGTCACTTAGGCTCTGAATCAAGTCATTCGACCAATTAACCCTGGAGTTATAGCCCGTTTAAGAGAAGCCTTCTAAAGCCCATTACTCTTGAAGCCCAATCGATCGATCAATAAGGCAACTGATCGACCATTAAGAGGATAACTACTGAAGACTTCTAGAAACTTCACAAGATCACTCCATATATTCAGATAATATCTGAAGACAGNGTCATTCGACCAATTAACCCTGGAGTTATAGCCCGTTTAAGAGAAGCCTTCTAAAGCCCATTACTCTTGAAGCCCAATCGATCGATCAATAAGGCAACTGATCGACCATTAAGAGGATAACTACTGAAGACTTCTAGAAACTTCACAAGATCACTCCATATATTCAGATAATATCTGAAGACAGCAAAAAGCGCGTGAGAAGAGTCAGGAGATAACGAAATGAATATTTGATGAGTGAATCGATCGAACATCCAACGGCGACCGATCGATCAGAAGACATAAACTCAAATATTCTGATTCTCTTCAGATGATTTGGTTCTATCACTTCACTGCCCTCAGACGTCCTCCACCCTCTATATAAAGAGACCTCTCATCTCTGAAAAGGGGTATGCCTCTCCACTCTACCTAAACTCTAGGAGAGAGCACTTTGCCTTTGAAATTCTTTAAAAGTCTTTATTGTTTTCATTTCTATAGTTTCTAGGGGAGATCATCTCTTCTATTTGAACCCATGTTTCTAAATATTGCATGGTTATTTTGCTCTTCATGGTTCTTTCATCTGTGTTAGAGTAATTTGATCGTTGGGATCAAGGTTTTTCATAGTTGCATGGTTTGGTAGATAGATTGTTTGTTGGTCATTTGAAAGAACTTTATATTTACTAGAATTAAATGAGAATTATTAGTTTGATCACCTAACCTTTCATATTAGATTCTCTTCGCTAAAACACCATTAGATAGAAGATCTAACGAGTAAATGATAAGCTATACATGTGGGATCTCGACCAGAGAATCATATGTATGGTTGACCTATCAATCCTTTAGTAGAAATCATGACTGCCCCTTTGTTGAGGTCATGTGCTTTATGTTTGAATAGGATTGAGTCAGGAAGACTTCAATACGAAGGCTGCTTATAGAAATAATTTGGCCTGTGTTTCTAGAGAAATACTTTATTCCCAACATTTAGATTAATTCCATTTAAACCGTTTCATTTTGCATCAGTAGATTCATAGATTTCATCAAAAACCATTCCGACCGATCGATCGACTACGCATTTGATCGATCAAAACCCCAAAAACCGTATTTGCATCTTAGCTCGATTTGAATCCAACAAGCTTGCAGCGTAGCAACACCTTTCTCTATGGATACGATCCCTAAGTACTACTGCGAGACCTGTGTACTTACAGAAAATATTTTGGGCGAAAACTAATTTCCATCAAGTTTTTTGGCGCCGTTGCCGGGGAGAGGTTGATTTATCATTGCTACCTTCAAGTTTCAGACTAGATTCCAGACTAAGAATTTCCCTTTACTGCATTTTTTTGCATTTATCCCATATTTTCGGCATATTTAAATTTTCAGTTTTTGCATATATCCCTTCCTTTAATTCAGGTACTAGCTTGAAGAAGAATGGACAACATGGCTATAGAATGCACAAGGAATCCATATTCATGTACTGAGGAGTTACCGGAGATATCATTTGCATGTTATCAACAAATGAAAAAGATAATGCAGTAATCAGAAGCAAAATTATAAGACAGATTCAGTTTAATAGGTGAAGGACTAGCAAAGACCTTGAGGCTGATCAAGGAGCATGGCCGATCCTCTGAACTTGAAGAGGAGGAAGCAGCTCAACCCAGCCCAAAGCATCCAGACTCTCAGGCCTTACCACTCATGGATATCTTTAACTTGTCTAAACCTGATTGTAGTATCGCATATACATCATTTGAAGACTATGCATACACCCTGGAGGGTAAAGAAAAAGAGACCAAGGAACAACATGAGGAGATTACATCACTTAAACAAAGGATAAAGGAGCTTGAGCGCGAAAATGAAGAGCTTAAAAAAGTAACACTCACTCCCTTTACATCTTTTAAACTAACGTCTCCTCTGAGGTTTATAATACAAAACTAGAAGATTGCTTCGCCTTTGATTACAACTTGATGGAAGTTCAGAAAATCCAAAATGAACTCTCCATCGATCGAACGTACGAACTAACCGATCGATCGCATGAGAATGAAGAACACGTTGGAGAAATCCAAATGACTTCGAAATCTGAAATGATTGATGAAGAGTATTCACCGTTCAACTGCCTGGCCGCACCACATAACCTAAGCAGCACAAGCAAGCATGGTTACAAGGCCAAGGAATCAAGGCAAGAATCCAAAAGGGACTTCGATATCACTCTCAATGCAATTCAAGACACATTCAGCGGAGGAATCTTCGACGACGCTTCCTCTGATGACAACAAAGAAGAACCAGAGGTATTTAATTATTTAATAAACCCCGGTACTCATATATTTCAGGGATCAATCATCACAAGGATCAAAATAGCACGGTGAGAAGGCATTCTTTCGAGAAAGAGGCCATCTTGATTTTTGATGGAGATCCCGGAGTGAAGCAGAGATTAGTTGCTTTGACATTGGACATAGTTGGAAACAAACTACCTGATCCACTTAGAGACAAGGATTCATTAAATCCGCTCATTTCACCTGCGTAGTGAAAGTCAAGCTAAAGACATAAAGGTAAGCAAATTCCATGTAAATATTGCTAATTTATTGACACTAATTTGTTTTAAGTCATTGTGCAAGGAAAAACGATGAAAATGTGGAAGGAAATGAAGACAACTGTTTACTCGATTGAACACGACGGGAAACGATCGAACAAGTCACCATTCGATCGATCACCAAAACACCGATCGATCGAATGGCAGGTAGATTCACGTGTCAGTGACGCGTGTGTGGCGCTCACGCGCCCGGCACCCTTCTTCTTCAAACTCCCGACTGTCCTTTTCTTTATACCCAAACCAAACAAAACACCCCTTTTTATTTTCTCTCAAAACTCGTTGGAATTGATTTATTCAAAGCCTGAATCCACTCGATTTTCACTCCTCTTTCTAACCCAACTATCAATTTCAATAAAAAATCAAGGTATGTGTTCGAATATGGAAGTTTTACGATTTGGCCATAGGTAGAAAAATTTGTTTTTTAGGATTTATGAGTGAATCTCTTGCAAAGTTGCTTTAGCAAAGTTGATTGTATGATAGTTTAGCATAATTCTACGCCTTGATTTCATTGTTTTGTTGAGGTTTTGAAAATTGCTAGATTTAGATTTATGAGAAATAACAGATTTTTCAAAAAATTTGAAATTCGAGTTTTATTTTTCCTTAAATTAGTCTATAAAATCTAGTGATCATGCTATTTTAGAATAATTTTAGGACTTGCAGTTGAATTTTAAAAATTGTTTTAAGTATATTAGATGATTTTTAATAAAAATAAATTAAAAAGAATAAAAATAGATTTTAATATTCATTTTAGTTATTGTTCTTAGCTCAAGTTTGGTCTTTAGAAATTTTTACAGATAATTTGAAACATTTTTAGTCACTAATTGGTTTACTGATATTTGCAGATGTCTAGACGTTCAGAGAGATTAGCAGGCGAGTACGAGGCTGCCTCCTCTAGTACGAGGAGCGAGCCCATGGCTCCACGGGTTACACCCGTCGGAAAGCCATACGGTCAGGCATTTCCGGGCATCGAGGTGGTGTCCAAAACTGCCATCATGCGGAGCCAGTCTTACCAGAGCCGCAACAGGCACCAGTGGAGTGACTGTCATTCCATGTTCTACAACGCTCTGTTAGAAGTGACCATTCATCCCACATGGACGTTTCACGAGACCACTCTCGAGAGGCTTGACCTCAAACAGATGGTTGCTACTCTCTGCAGCAGCATTGGCTTACGGACCATTGTGTTTCAGGAGAACAAGCTCTACCCAGACTAGATGCGCCAGTTCTTAACCTCTGTGAAGATCACATACGAGCGCAGTGCTGACGGCACAGATGACATTCCTGGGGGAGTGCTGACATACATGGTCAACGACATCCCCTATAGCCTCACCATCTCTGAGCTTTGCGAGCTCTATGGCTTCGATGCCACCCATGATGAGTCATCTTTTGGTGATTTTACGGGAGACAAGGAGTTCTGGGCGCACATAGCCCATGGTGATCACACCAAGCCAAGGATCACCCACATCAGGCACCCTCCTATCCGACTGGTGGCCAAGGCCATCTGTCATATTTTCTCCGCCAAGGAGGAGACAAGGGTCTTGTCCAAGACCAAGCTCCACCTGCTTAGCAGGATAGTAGAAGTCGGGTCAGACATCTACAGCACCATACCCGACTTCGAGACTGTGAACCTTGGCGCGGTTCTAGCCAACAACCTCGCTGAGAGGAAGTTCCACTACCTGCTAGGCGCCCGCTTCAAGATAGAAGATTACTCAGGAAGCCTCCTCCACCCTATCTTCGAGCTGCATGGAGTGATAGTACCTCCAGGGGATCGCACTAACCAGAGAGAGCGTATCGATATGGCATACCTGGAACACTGCCGCATCATCACTCAGCAGCGCTACTACGAGTTCAGCGACGCCTAGGGATCTTACTTGTGTACACTTCCTCAGTGAGCCTTGGCAGTAGATAAGTAGGCAGGCCTTTCATACAGGGCCGACTCGTTGGAGCTGTGTCAGCCACTACGCACCAGTACCAGGCGTAGAGGAGCGACGCGGGCCAGGCCCAGCTCGGCCGAGGTAGATGCACCGTCAAGACCATCATTTTTCACTGCCCCCGAGTTTACTATGGGAGGATATGAGGCGTTGCTGCCACCCATACCCGTGGAGTATACTCATATCCCGCCGCCGGCTGATCTTGATGACACACCCGCTGTCACACGTTGGAGCATGGAGAGCCAGAGCCGGAGCCACGGACTGTTCCATTGGATGGCCCGTCAGCTATCTAGGGTGAGAGTCCCCACCTCGTGCATATGCACTCCAGCCACCGATGAGGGAGTCCCCAACAGTTCACGCAGGGACAGGAGCAGGAGCCGTAGCCGCCCGAGCTTAGAGTTAATGAGCATCGATTTCTTTTTCTTTTCTTTTCTTTATTTCTCTTCTTTAATTTATTTTCCTTTTTGTTTTATTTCTGACTTATGCTTTACTTTCGGTGGTGTTTAAAACATGAATTTCATCTATGTAGTATGTTTCTTTCTTTGTTTCGTGATTTTCATTTTACAGAAGTAATGGAGTAAACCGTTCAGACTCACGTTGCGGATAAACCGCACAGATGAGAGCCACTACGCAAACAAACGGGATAAAAATAAATAAATAAATAAATAATTAGGTTTAAATTTTTCCCGCCAGAAATGATTGATCTATGCAAGCATCAATCGATCGATGGTGAACTAAAAAGGGAAGACCGTCCCGTTCTTCGATGAATCACGACCTTAGAGACGACAACTAGATATCCCACTACCTTGGAAACTGTTTTTCCAAGTGTCACATTACGATGACCAAAATGTGCTAATGAGGTAACAATTCCTACCATACTTATTTTCATTTCATTTTCCATTCTCCACAAGTTTTACATCGAGGACAATGTAATTTAAGTCTGGGGGGGGGGGATTTTCCTCATTATCTAACGACTTTTGTTCATTTTGGCTCTCTTTGACAAACTTTTCAAAATTTTCAGAAAATTTTAAGATATTTTCAAACCTATTTCTCTAAAAAAAAATTGATTTTCAGTCCTATTTTTCAAACTTTACTTGTTTTTACACCCACTTTTGTGGATGAGTAACCATTTTTACAGAACTTATCAAGGACGATCAATTCAAAAACCTCATACTCAAGCTTCCCCAGCACATCTCGGTTTGCACGTACTTTAATAACTCTGATTTTTTACTCTACTTTATTTGAACCTAAGATATTTTCAAACGTATTTCTCTAAAGAAAAATTGATTTTCAGTCCTATTTTTCAAACCTTACTTCTTTTTACACCCACTTTTGTGGATAAGTAACCATTTTTGCAGGACTTATCAAGGACGATCAATTCAGAAACCTCATACTCAAGTTTCCCCAGCACATCTCGGTTTGCACGTACTTTAATGACTCTGATTTCTCACTCTACTTTATTTGAACCTAAACAAGATTATAAATCTTTCTTGTTGGAGGTATTAGACTAGGAAAAATAAATCCATTCAGGACTTCTTATCCACTTTATCATTTTCTTGCTGATCCTGAGTGGTCAACTTATTTTTAAGTTGTTACCACACCCATAACCCAACCTCTTTTCAAACCCCATGCAGTCTCTTTTTCTATCTTGTCTTATATGCAGTATGTGTAAAACGGCCGGAGAGATGAGACCAAAACAGTTTTCCAATTACTCGTGAAGACTAGCGAAAAATAGCATGCACGATCTTAACACATGCATGAAGATTCAAAGAGAAGGTTTCAAGGCTGATTTCCCTGGTAGTATTTCATCAAAATCAAGCTAAAATTCGTGTCTTGCACTACATGGTGAAAGCTTTCATTATATAAAAAAAAGCTTTATGATCCATATTTGTTTAGCAAAAAGGCCAGGGAAATCAGGGATCAAAATGAAGAAAGGAGGAAAACGTTTAAAGGAGTTTGAGGAAGTTCAAGAAGACTTTGGATTCCCTTAAAAGAATCTAAGTCCGGGGAAAGGACCAAGCCGAGCTAAGGAGAGAGTGATTAGGGAACTGTGCCATCAAGTGGTCCGATCTCTCTTGCTTTTTTGCAAACATATCACATTTCTCTTGAGTACTGTAATCCCTAAACACACTAGCCTCACCTCTAAATATTAGGCCCCTCTCATTACAAACCTAGCCTGTTTTACCTAGCTGATATTTTTTAGTAAGAAAGCTCACGCAAAATAAATGAATGTAGAGAGTCAGAATTTCGGTACCTTTAGGGTATTTTCAAGTTGAAATTCATGATGGACCAGTTGGGAGAGTTATGGCGGGACTATGAAGCGAGAATCCCCAGATAAGCCTGAAATCATTGAAGCACGGTCCTTCAGCTATGGTAGTAAGTAAGAGGTATTCCCAAATTTTCAAACCTATTTTCCTTTCTTAAGCTTCTTGTTTGTTCGAGGACGAACAAAGCTAAGTCTGGGGGATTTGATAAGACTGATATTTTACCACTTTTTACTATACATTTCAAGTGCTTTTGATAATAAAACCAAATGCTTTCAAAATAAATGTTACGATTTTCAATATTTTATGTTTTCAAAGTATTTTCGAAAGAAATAAGCATTTCAGGCACAAAGATAGATATTTCTCGCCCAAATCAGAAATTCGACGCAAGAGTGGGACCTCAGACGAAGATGATGTGCAAATTGGATTGAAGTGAACTTTGAAGACAAAGAAGCCACGTAAGTCAGTTGTCACTTAGGCTCAAAATCAAGTCATTCAACCAATTAACCCTGGAGTTATAGCCCGTTTAAGAGAAGCCTTCTAAAGCCCATTACTCTTGAAGCCCAATCAATCAATAAGGCGACCGATCAACCAGTAAGAGGATAACTACTGAAGACTTCTAGAAACTTCACAAGATCACTCCATATATTCGGATAATATCTGAAGACAACAAAAAGCGCGTGAGAAGAGTCAGGAGATAACGAAATGAATATTTGATGAGTGAATCGATCGAACATCCAACGGCGACCGATCGATAAGAAGACATAAACTCAAATATTATGATTCTCTTCAGATGATTCGGTTCTATCACTTCACTGAAGCCCTCAGACGTCCTCCACCCTCTATATAAAGAGACCTCTCATCTCTGAAAAGGGGTGTGCCTCTCCACTCTACCTAAACTCTACGAGAGAGCACTTTGCCTTCAAAACTCTTTAAACTCTTTATTGTTTTCATTTCTATAGTTGAAAGGGGGAGATAATCTCTTGTATTTGAACCCCTGTTTCTATATAGTGCATGGTTATTTTCATGGTTCATTTATCTATGTTAGAGTAATTTGATCGTTGGGATCAAGGTTTTTCGTAGTTGCATGGTTTGGTAGATAGATTGTTTGCTGGTCATTTGAAAAAACTTTATAGAATTAACTGAGAATTGTTAGTTTGATCACCTAACTTTTCATATTAGATTCTCTTTGCTAAAACACCATTAGATAGAAGATCTAACGAGAAAATGATAAGCTATACATGTGGGATCTCGACCAGAGAATCATATGTATGGTTGACATATCAATCCTTTAGTAGAAATCATGACTGCCCCTTTGTTGAGGTCATGTGCTTTATGTTTGATGGGATTGAGTTAGGAAGACTTCAATATGAAGCCTGCTTATAGATCTGAATAATCCGACATGTGTTTCTAGAGAAATACCTTATTCCCAACATTTAGATTAATTGCATTTAAACCGTTTTCAATTTACATCAGTTGATTCATAGATTTCATCAAGAACCATTCCGACCGATCGATCGACTACTAATTCGATCGATCAAAACCCCAAAAACCGTATTTGCATCTTAGCTCGATTTGAATCCAACAAGCTTGCAGCGGAGCAACCCCTTTCTTTGTGGATATGATCCCTAAGTACTACTGCGAGACTTGTGCGCTTGCAGGAAATATTTTGGGTGAAAACTAATCTCCATCACCTACCAAGAAATCGATTTTGTAAAAGATGAATCCGTAAATTCACTGAGATTACATTTTTGTGAGATCGTCAATCAAGTACTAAGGGTATTTTTAGAGTTTACAGAATCTGTATAGTTTAATTCTTATAAAAATAGAATTTAGGATGTTGTTATGTTCTGTAATCAAAACAAAAGCCAAAGTAATACAATAAGAACCAGTAGAACAAATTCCTGGGGATAGATTCACAACTACAAAGAACATAACAAAAGAAAACACTTGTTCATAATATGTTATCCATCAAAAGACTTGCAAAAATTTCAAAACTTGGTGGCTTCACTATGAGTATGGGGCCTCAGGCAATATGTGAAATCTTAAGATCTTAGTTGTTTAATTTTTTTCAGTGATATGATCTGGTCTTAGGTAAAATAAATCGAGGCAGATCGAGAAAAAATCCACAAATCAACACTTCAGAGCCAAACCATAAATGTTTGAAAAAATTACAGCATAGATTAAGAAACACATGCCAAAGATTTCACTTGCGGATCACAAAGGAGAAAGAAAAGTAACTTACAATGAGAAGTAGAAGGATATAATACAAAAACGTCTCATAGAACAATTCTCGTGTGTTTGTTCCCACTTTCATTACAGATTCCTATCCAATCAGCAAGTTTTGTTTAACATGATCATAGATTGCCAAGCATCAAAACTAACAATTGCTCCAAAATTAAAAGTTAAGATCATTGTTTGCAATAATTCAAATATCCAACCTTCAGCAAACATAAAGACCACCAATATACAAAGCAACATGTAGAATCAATATTGAATTTAATCGTTTTCACGTTGACTTAATTATCTTTGGAGAGACTTGGGGTGACAGTAAAGTAGACCCGACACTGCAAGAAACAACTTTAGTTCAGCATATATTGGGTGGACGACGTGCTCAAAAGTACATTCAGACCCTTCTAGTTTTTCTTCACTATTTTACACTTCATGTTCTCAGCTCTTTCTAACTCTTATTAACTATGTAGGGTAAATTGCAGAAGGTCATGATCAAATACAAACGCAAGTTCAGAGTGAATGGACTATTTACATTATTTTAATAACAACAAAGTCAAGGACATACCTCCAAATCTCTACAAACTTTCTCAATTGCTGACAACAACATCTCCTTGTTTCATGGCTTAGAGATTCTACAAACCAAATGAAACCAACAATCAAAACAGTAATCACTAAAACATTGATCAGATTATATCACATCACTTCATATTATCCATCGAAGTGGTGATGAGGTCATCCCACAGAATCAATCACAAGAAGTGGCGCAAGAAGTTGATCCATATTATCAACAACAATTGGCATTTGAGCTACCTCAGGGAGTAGCACGAGAAGTACATCAGAAGCCTTTTGTCCCAAATCTACCACCGACAAGATTCAAAAGCATAAACATTCATCATATGGGATATAATGAAGAAGACATTATAGGTCTTGGCCAAAAAGACAAACAACATGTGCTAACTCAGATACTGGCACAGACGGTAGCACAAGAAGACTTATCGACTTGTTTTGTTGGATTCCAAACCAGCCATGAAGAGCCCATCATACTAATGATTCCACACACTCATTAAATCCATCAAGAAGACTCAGCTCAAGGAGAACCACCCAGGAGAAGACCCGGATCCAAGCCACCCTTTGAAACCTTTCCGCGGAGCCACTTGGAGCTAAATAAGGAAAGTTTCCTTTTCCCTTTTGAATACACGTTCCCATACATTCATTTGGAACCAGGAGATACTCTAGACCAGAAAGAAGTTTTACCACACGAGTCTCGGTGCANTGCACCTTACAACATGAGAACCTACATAGCCATTACTTGCCATTTTTGGAACCAAAGAAGATCAACCATCAACGGCTATATTATGAAGATTGCTATTATGTTTTGAAGACATATTCAGTGCATCTAGACGTCCCATGACTGCACTTATTCCAGCCAAAGCTTTCAAGACTCAAGGATTATCAACTTG
>OVAP01004635.1:0-14242 GCA_900406295.1 Aurinia saxatilis | reverse complement strand
TTAATCATAGACTGCATACTCAATGGAAGTTGGTATGTATTACATTAGGTTGGTACCTGAATTTCCCGTGCGGTGTCTATCAACACCCTATTGGTGTTGATCGACACTCGACGTGTCTGGTTGCTGTTTTGAGTCTACATCTGAAGTCCCAAAAGCCTAGCCTTGCCATTAATTGTTTTAAACCCCCCAAATCTGTTAGTAATTGATAATTAGTAGTTTAAAACCCCTGTCCTAGAATTTATTTAGAGTTTATTAATTAGTTTGCAGTTTATTGGTCTTTGTGGATTCGATCCCTAAGTACTACATCGCTTTAGCTGTGCTCTTGTGGTTAAATACAAAGGGTAAACTTTTGTGTATCATGGATCAGCAGTCAAACGCAAAGGCGCAAGTGAACGGGTGTCTGAACGATACTTGGCCACCTTTCCCTGATACTTTAACAGCTTATGAATGAGATTAGGGAAAATCATCCGGCCCTTAAGTTTATCAGGAGCTTGACCCACTGCCATAATCTGATCATACACCAGTTTGCCAAAGTTAAAAGGCTTTTGCTGCATCACCATGTACAGAAACATAACCCTGTCTTGCACCATAATGGTCTTATTCGTTGTGGGTATCCAGTTGTGATAGCACAATTTGTTCATAACAGCCATAGTGTGTGTAAGATACTTTGACCTCAGATCCTCCCAGCGCCGAATCGTCCCACCAGTCAATTGTTGAATAGCTTCATCAAGAGAGACCTCCAAGTGAATTTCATGATCCGGATGAGGTAGTGGAGCAACGATCTCATACATGTAACTGATGAGGTCCGGAGTGAATTCATACATGCGACGACGAACAAACACAAACTTTCCACCCTCAAAGAGACCAATATCATCAAGATTTGCATAGAATTCCCGAACCAATTCAGGACAATATGATGCTACATAAGTGACAATATGCTATAAACCAGATTCTCGAACAAACCAATTAACAGAGGCATAGTCACTTGCATGCAGACGAAACTGGTCCAAGAATTTCCGTTCCACAAATGCATGATTCCTCACAGAGCTAGCCTCAGTAAGAAAGTAGTGATTGAAAGGGCGGCGCGGGGTTTCAGTCAGACGTGGCCTCCATATGCAACGAGTCTCAAACATTTGCCGATGAATCTCTTGATGCCTCTGTTCCTCAGGTGTAAGATCATCTTCATGACCAGACAGATCTGCTTCACGTGCATAGATAGTATCGAATGCCTGAATCTCTTCAGTACCATCGATATACGGTTCTTCTTCAGACGCAGCATCATCAGATTCAGCCGAAGGAACATAGTCCATCACACACTTGCCCTTAGCCTTTCGATTTTCTGAAGTAGTGTCATCATTAGAGAGATCAACCATAGGAACATCTGCATGTGGAAGGTGTGAGCAAGACGATCCAGCAGCGGTGGCAAGTAAGAGCTGAATTCGCTGAGCACGAGTAAGCGTCATAGTGCGAGAGCGGCACAAGGAAAAGTTGGGTATTAGGGTTCTGCCGCTTCAACTCCAAATCATTGTTTATATGTTGTCCTCGTTCTGAACCTTAAGACAAAACAACTAAAACACAGCCTTATGCGGCCCATTAGTAACCCTAGAAAGATACCAGCAGGTAGAGACAAGAAAAATAATAAAAACGGCCCAACACATCAAATACGGCCCAACACATCAAAGACTATTACTGCAAGTATGATATAAGGATCAGACACCTTTCTTACTATCGGTAAGGGCTAAGCATCCCTTCTAAGAGAATCAACAAGAACAAGACTCAGTACATGGTGTATCAAGAGACACATCTCTGCCACAACACCCATTTTCATGTACAACAACTCTTAAACGATCACACATGATGTGTGAATCAAACGCATTCGTTTCCAAGTGACTATATCAAGTGGAGATCCAAAGCACAATACTCAGTCGCAGATTTTAGCAGATGATAAAATATCCATTAGTTTGTGTCAACAAGCAGACTTAGCATACTTGATGATTCATGCAAGAGTAGCTACACCCGACATCCATGAGTGGAACGAGTCCCTACGAACGCAAGGAGTGAAATCAGTGTGTAAAGAGTGCAAAGGCTAATACAATCAAAGCTGGCACACACAACTTGCAATTTAAGACAAGTTGTCCAGGGCCTTGAAGGGCATCTTCTACTTCTATGCATATTTGTACCACACCAATTCTTTTTGTGAATAAGGACATGGATGTTGTCTACGAGCTCCTTGAGCGATTGAGTGTATTCATTTCTTGATATTAATGACTTTGCCTGCTTTTGTTCTACTTGGCTTGATGATTTTTCTTGAACTTAGCTTTACTATTTTTCCTTTTCTTGTTTTTTCTTGAACTTGAAATAACAAGGATAAGCATTGCTTCATCTTATGAGATGGTGTGTTTCTTACTGCTTCTTTCTGCACCCCATCTCTTCATTTGCAGAGATCACATCACATAGATCTATTTTCTTTACACATAGCTGATCACACTTTTTACCGATTCACATTCATAACCATGGAGGGCAGCTGTTTGTCATGCTTGAACGTTTACACTTCAGAGGTTTGAAAAAGTGTTTTGCATCGCTCGTAAGAAAATTTTTGAAAAAACATTAGACTTAAGCATTGTACTCTGGATAACCTGTCTCAATACAAACACTCAAATAGAAATAGTTAGAGGAGACATAATCCAAGAGTTGAGTGAAAATATTAGCTAGCTGATCAGCAACAAAATGTGTTCTATAGTCACGTATGAGGTTATTCAAGACTAAGAGAACGCTTAATATCAATACAATTATAGCCAAATAAGATCGAATTCTCAAACAAATCAATGAAGATCACACACTCCAAGTGCTTGTTTGAGCCAGAAAAAATTATTGAAATCCAGAGATTTAGTAAATATATCAACCAGTTGATTATCGGTGGTAACATGATCTATCTTCACAAGCTTTGCCTCAACTAATTCTCAAACAAAATGATGCCTAATATCTATGTGTTTTGTCCTAGAATGATCAATGGGATTCTTAGATATGTTTATAGCACTTTGATTACCACAATACACAAGCATAGTTTTAGTATTCTTACCATAGTCAATAAGCATCTGTCGCATCCATAGAAGTTGGGTGCAACAGCTTCCCAAGGCTAAGTACTCAGATTCAGATGTGGATATTGTCACACAACTCTGCTTTCAGCTATTCCAAGCTATAAGATTTGTTCCGAGAAAAAAGCATTCACCTGAGGTACTTCGACGATCATCCAAACTTCCGGCGAAATCTGCATCATAGAAACCAACATGATTATCATTAGTTTCCTTTGAAAAATAGAGTCCATGATTCAAAGTGGATTTCACATATTTAATGATGCGCTTTACTGCCATTAAGTGTGATTCTTTGGGTTTGGCTTCATATCGATCACATATGCCAACACTATAGCAAAGATCTGGTCGACTAGCTGTAAGATACAACAAATTCCCGATCATGGCTCTGTATATTGCTTTTCATTAACAGTTTTTCCAACATCATCTCGACTAAGTTTGCATGTTGAACTCATTGGTGTTGCAGCATCCTTTGATGTTTGCATATCAAATCTCTTGATCAAACTCTTTGCATACGAGGATTGAGACACAAATATCCCCTCCTTCTCTTGTCTGATTTGTAACCCCAAAAAGTAGTTAAGTTCACCAACCATGCTCATCTCAAATTCCTTCGACATAACAACGACAAAATCATCCACCATATGTTGTTGTGTACCACCAAATAAGCTCCCTTTTAGTCGTAAATGAACAATGTCTTGTCTACTCCTCCTCTCTGAAAGCCTCGTGGAACCAAAAACACGGTGAGTCTCTCATACCAAGCTCAAGGAGCTTGCTTTAAGCCATACAACGCTTTCTTTAACTTATAGACATGCTGGGGAAACTTTGGATCTTCAAAACCTTTTGGTTGAGAAACATATACTTCCTCTTGAAGAAAGCCTTTGAGAAATGCATTTTGACATCCATTTGGAACAGCTTTATCTTCAATTCACAAGCTATTCCGGGAATAAGTCGTATAGACTCCAGGCGAGCTACAGGTGTAAATGTTTCTTCAAAGTCAACACATTCTATCTGCGAATGCCCTTGTGCGACAAGTCTTGCTTTATTTCTCGTGATGTTACCTTCTTCATCTATCTTATTTTTGAAAATCCACTTCGTATCAACCACATTGACTCCCGATGGCTTAGGCACTAGATCCCAGACATCATTTTCTGACAAACTCCTCCAGTTCCTCATGCCATGCCATTGTCCAAAACTCATCTTCTATTGCTTCAAACACATCTCTTGGTTCAAACACAGCTAAAAAACAAGGATACAAAATCATCTTTTTGTAATCCTGAGGAATTCCTCTTGTTCTTCTATCATCACCGATATCTCCAATAATATCGTTTATAGAATGATTCCTATGCACATGTTTCTCTTTCTCAACTGATATAGAGTATTCTTCATCCTTTGTAGATTCACAGCCATTAATCAGACATTCTGTTTCTTCGGGGTCACTTCCTCAAACATCATCTTCATCTGTATATGACTTGTTTAAATAAAAACAACTCTTATCATCAAACACAATAGATTCGATTATTCTCTTGGTGCGTTTGTTGAACACTCGAAATCCCATGTTGTTTGTTGCATAACCGAGAAAAATCCCAACATCGCTCCTTGAATCAAACTTCACTAGATGATCCTTATCATTGAGTATATAGCATGTGCATCAAAAAATGTGAAAATAGGCTAAGTGAGGTGCCTTCCCTTTCCAAATCTCATATGGTGTGGTCATCGTTCCTCGCTTGACATAGACCCTGTCAATTATATAACATGATGTGCTTACAGATTCAACCCAGAACATTTGAGATATCTTATTATCGTGCAACATTGCTCGAGCTATCTCCTGCAATGTTCTGTTTTTCCTTTCAACAACACCAATTTGTTGTGGAGTTCTAGGCGTGGAATATTGATGACGTATTCCTTGTTCTTGATAGAATTTCTTAAATGCATCATTCTAAAATTCACCACCATGATCACTTCAAATTTGAATGATACTGCCTTTGTCAGCTGTCAACTCAATACTTGAAGCTTTCAAGAGCATCTGCTTTTTCTCTCAAAAATCTTACCCAAGTATATCTCGAGAAATCATCCACAAGTACAAACACATACTTCTTTCCTCCAATACTTTCAGTATGAACAGGTCCCATAAGATCCATGTGTACCAACTCGAGTATCCTCTTGGAACCTATCTCGGGAATTTCCTTGTGATGTACCTTTACCTGTTTCCCTTTGCTACATGCTTCACAGATTGTTTTTGTCTTGGATTCAAGTTTAGGCAATCCTCGAATGACTTGATGATTTACCAATCTTGTGAGTGTTTGAGTGTTCATGTGTCCAAGTTTCCTATGGCATAGATCTAACTTGGAAATCGTGACACTACTATAACATACATCAGTGTGTCTCCACAAATAGCACTTGTTCTCAGATCTTATTTCTTGAAGAACGACATTCCCTTCTTCATCAATTGCTTGGCATTCAGTCTTGGTGAAAACAACCTTCAATCCTTCATCACAGAGCTGTCCCACACTGATGAGATTCGCTTTCAATCCATCCACAAAATAAACGTTCACAAGTTGAGGTTGTTGTTCCTTCTTGATACTCCCTTTGCCCTTGATTTTGCTGCTCTTTCCATCTCCAAACGTTACTTCCCCCGACTCTTCTTCAATGTATGAACTAATCAGATCCAACATTCCTGTCATATGTCTTGAACATCCACTATCAAAATACCAAACAGTCTCCTTATCACTTTCTATAGATGTGAAAGTACCGTTACACTCATCCTTTGGCATGACGCTTTCTTCATCATCTAGTGATACAATGTTTAGATGACATACGACATCGTGAAAACAGTTATCTTCCTCAATTGAATCTTCATAATCATCCCATGTTAGATTCTTTTTACCCTCATGCCTTTCTGGATCAAACTCAACAAGATAGCAAGTTTCGTTCATGAGCTCCTGTAGCTAGTTTTTCTGTTCTGCCCATATAAATCTCGCTTTGAAATCCACATATTGTGATTTCTTTGTGGATCCACATAAGCACGATAATCAAACCATGCTCGAAGAACCTTTTCTCTCAGTTTGTAGCAGTTAGCTTTGACATGTCCAGACTTATCACAGTAGTAGCATCTCTTGCGAAATCTGCCTTGCTGATGTGAATTGTAGTCATATCCATGATTTTTATGATCAGGAGCAGAGTATCCTCCGAACTGTCTACTAGGTGCATATCTTTTGTTATGTTCCTCATGCTTATGAGAGTTGTATGAGCTCGATTCAACCTTTGGTGAGCTCTTAACGAAATTATCCAAGTTTTTGACTGACAGGAACACTACCAGAGACTCCCTTGTAACCTAAGCCCCAATTTACTTTTGATGGTTGACCAATAGCCAATAATTCATCCAGTGACTCTGTCCCTTTGCTTAGCATCCTTAATTTCTTTAAGTTTTCACTGAGTTCATGCTGGAGTGTTAGATTTTTCTCTTCAGTTAAGTTCACAGCTTCCACCAATCTCTTATTCTTTTCTTTTTCTGTTACTAATTCGTCTTCAATCTCTTTAAGCCTTTTGACTACTTCTTCATAGTTTGTTTGATCCTCAACTACCCCTTCACGTTTGTCCAATTTTTATCCCTTTCACATTCAAGAATGTTGACCCTTGCAGCTAGTATTAACTTTTCCTTGGTTAAAACCAGATTAGCATCACTCAACTCAGTCCAGCTGTCAAACAATTTTCTGTATTCTTGTTTGGCATCTACCTCATCTTCATCCTCAGATTCAGAGTTTTTCCCTTCTTCCATGAATGCTACATAGTTTACCAGACTTGTTCTTGGTTTGTCATCTTTTAAATCAGATTCACTAAAGCTGACAAAAGACTTATCTTGGCTCTTTTGACCATTTGGACATTCCTGTTTAGAGTGACCAAAACCTCTGCATTCAGAACATTTATGTTACTTCCGCTTGGCCAACGGACAGTGTGATTTCATATGTCAAAAACCTTCGCATTCAAAGCATTGAATCTCTCGCTTCCTACCTTTGTCAGCATCAAACTTGTTCCCTTTGTAGTTTGGTCTATCATAATCATTGCGAAAATTCCGAAAGTCACCTCTGGTTTGTCCTTTCTCAAGCCTTTTTGCCATCTTACCAAATTTCTAGCCATCATGGCTACTGTCTCTTTCATTTCTTTCCATTCTTGTGGACTTGCTTTCTCTTCTTCTTCCGTAAACGTTATACCTGAATTTTTCTTCTCAGAATTTACATCTTTCACTTCCGACTGAAGCATCCCAACAAGGTCTTCATAGCTCATCTCATTTGTGTTCACCACAACATTCAAGATTGCCTTATGTGCAGAGAATTTTGGAGGTAAAGAACGCAACATTTTCTTTACAAGCTTGGTGTTCTTGTACGCTTTTTCCAAGAATAGACGCTTCATTAGCAATTACAGCCAGCTTTCCACTAAATGATGCAATAGTGTCTTCATCAGTCATTTTGAGATTTTCAAACTGAGAAGCTAAATTGTCGAGTCTTCTACTTTTAACTTTGTCTGTTCCCTCATACGCCTTTTGTAAGATATCCCAAGCTTGTTTAGCTGACAAGCATCCCTGAATGAGCTTGAATTGATCCAAATCCACTCCATTGTAGATCTCAATCAATGCCTTTGAGTTATACAAATTTTTGTCAGTATCCGTCCATTTTTCTTTTAGTTTCAAAACCTTCTCATCTTTATCAGTTAACATTGTCGGAGGCTCCCATCCCTCTTCAACTACAGTCTAAGCATCTTCATGAATCCCTCGAATGTGGCTTGTCATTCGAACCTTCCAATAACCATAGTTGCTTCGAACTAACACAACGGTTTGTGCACAATCACAAGCTCCTTAGGGGTCTCCATTATATCCTAAGATCTCAACCTGTTTGTAGAATTAATTCTTCACGTAGGTGACCTGCTACCAAATGTAAGAAGACACCAAGGATAACTTTAGTGTGCACACAAAGATTTCACCAAAAGATTACCTTTATTAAGAATCATTTAAACAATCTTCTACAAGACTTGTTTAATCAGTATTACTCACAACCAAACTTGGTTTGACACTGACCAATTATTAATCTAGAATACAAACTCTTCGAACTAGCTAACACACTTATCCCTCTTTCACTTTGCCGAAATACACAAAACCTAAACTCTGTTCTTGGTAGAAAACGGCAGCCATCAAATGTCTATGTCTCCTTCTCTTTATAGTTAGATCTTCTCGATATTCACCATATCTTCGAAGTTCCTACTATGGTAATGTGTATATTTCCGGAGCTCACACCTCATATCTTCCTTTCTTGTCTTCCACTTACTCCACGTCAGTTTCTACACTCCTCTGTTTCCAAAGTACTTAGCACATCTTGATGTTCCATAATCCTTATTCCAACAAAGTCCAATGGTCTTTGAACTAAAAAGTAATAGACTACCAAAGCCTTATATTACTACCTTAACTTCCGCTTCAGGGTGTCCAGCGAAGGAAGCACCATCACAATATCGTATCTTAACTCTATTCCAGTTAAAGAAGTCTACAAACAATTACATATTCAAAAGTACTGTAGTATGGAATTATCAAAAGCAAGAAATACAATTCCGGGATTTTGAGATGGGTCACTGCTTAAAATGCCTTCAAAGGTGACTTTATGTTCAAAGAAGTTGGAAGAACCTAAGCTAGTCATTGCGCGAGAAGAACATGAGTCTATTGTATCGCACCGGCCTCCACCTTTCAATTGAATAAGCCAGCTTTTGGAGCCAGATCCTGAACCCTTGTGAAAGTGGTATCCGGGCAAGCTTCCATCCAAGCAAACTACAACAAAAAAATATAACATGTAAATGCTTGAAAGTATAAAAAGATTTTAGAGTAAGGAGACAGGTGATAAAACAATACAGGTTCCTCTGTTTTTAGCTTTAATGGACAACGTCAGTTTAACGGAGTCTAAAATTGAATGGACCAAGACAAAGAGGGAAAATAGGATCGCAACAAGAAAATTGCTCTTGGAGATAATTCTCCATGGAACCGTCATCAAAGAAGAATAAATCAGTAAACTGTTGTTTGAGATGTGGCTTTTGTAATGGAAAGTCTCTCAGTGATCAACTAGTCTTAAAAATATAAGTGGGGTTTATCCCGCGTCACGGATTATTTAAATCTTTTTCTTTTGTAAGTATCATTATTCTCGGCAGACACTTGACTTTGACAAACTGTCAAAGCTGGTCAATTTACGATCATATAATTAAGCAAATAGGGTGTGAAATGGTATGAAGATTCCTTCATCCGTACTATGTTACTAGTATTAAGGATATTTACGCATATCTTGTAAGACCAATATTTGTAAAATACTACAGAATTAACAGTTTGATCAAGAAAGTACACAACGTTAAGGTAATAGAAAATATTTAAGAATGGAGGCGAGATATGATCTCTTTCCTTAACTCAAAGAATCTCCCGTAGTGTGACGGGTTTTTTTATAGATTCATGAGTCCCATGATACAACCATAGGAAACCATATCCCAACACTGGATCATGGTTTTGACGAACATAGTAATCTACTATACTCTCGAAATACATAAAGAAGTACATTCATATGTAAGAGATTGCTAGAGAGTGTTTTTTGTTTGCTGTGTGAAAATGATTTTTGATATCTCCTCTAAGACATAGAGTGCATATATTTATAGTGAGTAGAAAGGAATCTCAAGAGATAAGAGTTTCGATAAGCTCAACAGTCCAAAATGTGTGTAGTTCTTCATCCTCTCTTTTCTTACTTCATTAGACTAATACAACTATTAGTCACTATATAAGCTACTTGGAATTTTTCCAAACTTTAGATGTGGGACATTTTCCCACTTAAGCTTATAAGTTTTTTTTTTTTTCTTTTGAAAACAAGCTTATAAGTTTAATGAATCCTTTTCATTTACTTATGGGTTACGACCCATTTCTTATTCATGATAAGTGGTATTTTGTGCATGTTTTCACCCCCTTTTTACATATCTTCTAGCATTGTTTCTTATACATTTGTGTTAGGTTGTTGCATATTTACTCACTTTGAACATCTTAACTTGCATTTAGGACTTTAGCTTGCATTCTTGCATTTGCATTGCATATTTGCATGGTTTTAGGTACTTTTGGAGCTAAATGGACATTGAGGATGCTTGAGGATCAAATGGATGAGCAAAGGAGCAAAGAGAAGAGCCAAGAAAGTGAAGAATCCCGAGTTCAAGTCTTCTGTACCACCATATCGAGTGGGACTCGATATGGTGGACTCGATATAGGCGGACTAAGTCTTTGTACCACCATATCGAGTGGGACTCGATACGGTGGACTCGATGTAGATGGACCGACTCGATATGGTGGGACACCCGATATGAAGGACCCGATTTGATGGTCTGACGGATCCTTATCTTCTTCCTTTGACCTTATCTTAATACCCTTTGACCAAACTCTTATCCTATCTTTTAAAATACCTATTACCTGTCATTTTTATACAATAAGCTAGATTTTATCCTTATCTCTTTGAGAGAAAACTTCAAGAACTCTCTCCTCTTGTAAACCTTGACATTTAGAGCTTAATGCTTAAAGATTTGATATTTGTTTTCCCAAAATCATCTATCTTATCTTTATTATCTTTGATTATGATTTCTTCAATCATTTTCTCTATGGATTTCTTGGTCATGAATGGTTTGAACTCACATATTGGGATCTCCAGTCACATAAGTCAGAGCATCATCTTTGTTGAGGCTTCAAACCCATACCGTTTGATGATCGTAAAACCTGATCTCGCAGCAAATTCTTGGTAAATGGATCCGCCAAGTTGTCAGCCGATTTAATGTAATCAACCGTGATTACACCAGTGGAGATCAGTTTCCGAATATTTTTATGGCGTAATTTAATATGGCAGGATTTGCCATTGTATATATTATTCAATGCCCGAGAGATAGCTGATTGACTATCACAATGCACGCTTAAAGCGGGCACTGGTTTCTCCCACATCAGAATGTCTTCCGGAAACTTCTAAAGCCATTCTGCCTCTTATGCTGCTTTGTCTAAGGCAATGAACTCGGACTCCATGGTGGATCGGGCCAGGAGTGTTTGTTTGGAAGATTTTCATGATAATGTTGCACCATCAAGAGTAAAAACATAGCCACTTGTAGATTTGGAGTTTCGGGAATCTAAAATCTAGTTGGCATCATTATAACCTTCCAATACGGCGGGTTCTTTACCATAGTGCAGACCATAACTCTTAGTATATCGAAGATAATTTAGTACTTTAGTTATGGCTTTCCAATGAGTATGACCAGGATTACTCGTGCGGCGACTTAAGATATTCACATAATGTGCTAAATCAGGCCTCGTGCAATTGGTCAAGTACATGAGACTTCCAATCACCCTTGCATACTCTACTTGTGACACGACTGCAACCGAGTTTTTTGTCAAAGGCAGTTGGGGATCTACCGGAGTCTTTGCGGTCCCGTTAGAGTAGTTCTTAAACCGCTCGAGGATCTTCTCCGCATAGTGTCCTTGAGACCAGATTATTCCACCAGAATGCCTTGTAATCTTAATACCAAGAATTACATATGCTAACCCCATATCATTCATGTCAAGCTGCACACTAAGCATATCTTTAGTTTGTTGAATGATTTTCGTGTTACTTCCCATGATGAGCATGTCATCAACATGTAAACATAACAAAACATATCCATGAGGAGTGGTTTTGATGTATATGCATTTATCAGAATCATTGGTTCGGAAGTCATTCGACATCATGACATTGTCAAACTCTTCATGCCACTGCTTCGGAGCTTGCTTAAGTCCATACAACGACTTGACAAGTCTACGGACTTTCTTCTCATGTCCAGGAGCCACATAACCTTCAAGTTGATTTATATAGATTTCTTCCTCTACAGCTCCATTCAAAAAAAGCAGTTTTCACATCCATTTGATGAATTTCGAGATCTCTGAGAGCAACAATACCAATCAGCATACGAATCAAAATTATTCTCGTAATAGGAGAATATGTATCAAAGTAATCTAGTCCTTCCTTTTGACAAAAACCTTGTATCACAAGTCTGGCCTTGTACTTGTCAATTGATCCATCAATTTTCAGCTTCTTCGTAAAGATCCATCTGCATCCAAGAGGTTTACACCCTTGTGGTAAATCTGCCAATTACCATGTATGATAATGCATGATGGATTCGATTTCACCATTCGCAGCCTCCTTCCATGAAGGTGCATCGGGTATGGACATAACTTCTACGAAAGTTCTTGGTGCATCCTCAGTGAGAAATGCCATGATGAAATCACGACCAAATGTCTTTTCCTTATGAGCTCTCTTGCTACGTCGAGGTTCAACATCTTCGTTTTCTTCGTTCATAGAAGTGCTTGAAGTACTCGCTTCATTGTTATCATCTCGTTCCTCACGAGTGCATTGCGGATTAGCTTTATCCTTACATGGAAACACATTTTCGAAGAAGCAAGCATTCCTCGATTCCATGATCGTATTCGCGTGAATATTTTAAATATCTAACTTATATACAAGAAAACAATAAGCACAATTGTTCTTTGCATAGCCGATGAAAAGGCAATCTACTGTCTTTGGTCCAGTGGTGACCTTTTCGGAGGTGGAACTGCCACGTTTGCCAAGCACCCCCACACTTTCATGTATTTGTATGAAGGCACACGTCCTTTCCAAAGTTCATATGGAGTCGTTCCTGTAACTTTGTGATGTATCTTGTTCAAGATATAATTTGAGGTAAGCAACGTATCCCCCCATAGGTCTTGGGCTAACCCAAATTCCTGCAACATGGCATTCATAATTTCCTTGAGAGCCCGATTCTTTCTTTCTGCAACTCCATTGGATTCAGGTGAGTAGGGAGCAGTCGTTTGGTGAATGATGCCATTCTCTCTGCAGAATGCATCAAGTGGTTCATTATATTCACCGCCTCTGTCGCTTCGAATCATCTTGATACTCTTCTCAAGCTGATTTTATACTTCTAACATGTATTCCTTAAACTTTTCCAAAGCTTCATCTTTACTGCATAGTAGATATACATAACAGTATCTGGTACAATCGTCTATGAAAGTCATGAAGTACTTGTTGCCTCCTCTGGTTCTGATAAATTTTAAATCACATAAATCCGTGTGAATTAAACTCAGAGGTTCGGTCATTCGTTGTACGCGTGGTGATGGTGTTTTCGTGAGTTTGGACTGAACGCAAACCTCACATTTTTCTTTGCTTATCTTGAATTTAGGAATCATATGCATGTTCATCAATCTACTCATAGAGTTGAAGTTAACATGACCTAAATGTTCGCATTAAATATTAAAAGACTTCACAACATAAGCAACAGATTTCTTCTTATTCATCTTAGCATTCTTTGAGGTGGAAGCCTCGGTTACAATATTCGTATCCTTACGAATGACTGACTCAACAGACATCTTAAATAACCCATCACAAACATAACCCTTTCCCAAAGACATCCCATTCTTGGACAAAACCAGCTTGTCGCCCTCTAGCTTGACGGCGAATCCGTGCTTGCTTATGAGGGATCACGAGATCAGGTTCTTGCGCATGTCTGGCACGTGGACCACATATTTGAGAACGAGCTCCTCAGTAGAGTTAAGCTTCAGAACAACCTTTCCATGACCCGCAATCTTTGAAGATGCATAATTTCCCATCCAGAGCCAATCATAACCCTTGTTCTTGGTGTAGTTCGAGAACATCTCTCGATCCAAGCAGATGTGTATGGTGGCACCAATATCAAACCACCAAGTCTTCGGGTGGCTTTCAACCATGTTAGCCTCAGTGACAGCGGCACACATGTTAGCTTCAGTCAAGTTAGTTTGAGCCTTTTTGGCAAAGCACTCAAACTCTTTGTGGCTAACCTTGCTACAGAAGTTACAAGTCCCTGAAAACTTCTTGGAGTTTTGACCATTCTTGTTCTTAAAATTCTGGTTGTGCTTTCACTACAAGAAAACATGCCGTTTGCGAGGGAAATTTGCGACGGCTTTATGACCTCGCAAATCTGCGTGGTATTTGCGACGAATTTGCGTGTAATCCCAAACATCATCGCACAATCGTCGCATATCCGCGAGGACAACATTCGTTGCCAACCCGTCGCAAATTTGCGACGTCAGTGCGACGTTTTCGCGTAAAGGGTGA
>OVAP01004634.1:0-14242 GCA_900406295.1 Aurinia saxatilis | reverse complement strand
CTATTGTAGCTGCGGCTATCATAGCGTTTATGAAAACGCTACCAAAGGCCTGTAGTAGCGTTTTCAGTGAGCTACCAATGCCCAGTATTCTTGTAGTGTCAGCCAATGGGGATTCACNAGGCCTGTAGTAGCGTTTTCAGTGAGCTACCAATGCCCAGTATTCTTGTAGTGTCAGCCAATGGGGATTCACCCCGAATATCCATTCGCTCACCTCTACAGAATCGAAAGAGCCAACATACCAGAAGAATTCCACTGTTTCCNTTCGCTCACCTCTACAGAATCGAAAGAGCCAACATACCAGAAGAATTCCTCTGTTTCCTATGGTATCTCGTTTCGGTATATTCCATTGGCATCACTCTCGACATTCAGTGGCTATATTATTATTATCTCAACAACATCCAACATGGCCAAAAGGATTGTCTCACGACTTTCCTAGCCATGTTCGCCCCTTTAAGCGGATGGAATGGGAAGCTAAGAAAAGCCGCTAAAGCAACATNACATTCAGTGGCTATATTATTATCTCAACAACATCCAACATGGCCAAAAGGATTGTCTCACGACTTTCCTAGCCCTGTTCGCCCCTTTAAGCGGATGGAATGGGAAGCTAAGAAAAGCCGCTAAAGCAACATGATTGTCATACAAGAAGCTCAAAGAACAAGGAACCCGAGGTCCCAATCCTTTTTTCAACCCGCACTCGGTTTACTTCTTTCATCGACCTTTGCAGATTAACGCCCGATCCAACAAACTTCATGCCCTACCGACGTTAATCCATCATAAGGACTATCAAAGAGGGATCCGCCCCGACTTCAATGTACGCGACAACAAAACATACGAAGAATTCCAGATGCATGCTTTCCGCCTCAACAACGCTAGGCAAAACTTTGCCATTCCATACACCACCAACTGGTACTACTATCCAATAGACTACCAAATGACCCTCGATGAGGACTTGCAGTATTGGATGGAAGGACGAAACAAGCAGCCAAAACCACTAAAACGACCTGTCGCAGCAATAACAGAAGAAGAAGAATTAACCCAGGACAAAGAGCAAGACCAATNATGACCCTAGATGAAGACTTATGCTATTGGATAGAAAGACAAAACAAGCATTCGAAACCACTAAAACGATCTGCCCTACCAATCACCGAAGAAGAAAAACAGTCAACTCACGGTTACCAGCTTGAGCAAGAAGCGCCTGCAGACAATCAAGAAGAGCCAAAACAGTCCCAAAACCTCCCGCAAGAATATTTCCAAGATGCACAGGACCCTAATGATGACGAGATGAATATCGACGAAATCGCCAAGAAATTCAACATCATAGACGACTTCGAGGAACCAGAAATGGAATATATATGCCCAGGAGACGAACCAGGCTGTTGCGACTACCACATCATCAAGTTCGCGATGGAACACTAAGAAGAATTGCAGATGCATTAATTAGTAAGTTTGTGTAATAATATAAGTGTGTGTAATTAGCGATTATATTCGCCTAAATAATGATGTCACGATGATGTCACGGTGATGTCACGATGATGATGTCACTATGATGTCACAATGATGTCAGCCTTGTGCTTGATGAGGTAAGCGCTTACATCAGCGCATGTGATACCTCCCCTATAAATATGTGTGTACCCCCTTGTAAGAAATCACCTTATAATTTCTAATAAAACCTCTCTCTACTTTCTCTCTCAAAACATGTGTTTCTAAATTCTCTCTAGTTTTCCAAAACTCTCTTAACTCCATTCTTAAACCTTGATTCCTCTCTCTCATTCGGAAGTCGCGATTCTGCTTCCACGTTACGAGTTAGTCTTTTGATCATCAACACGACTCTGTCAACACGACAATCGTGGGGAAATACAATCCTAACGGTGGTTGAGTAAATCAGTGGCAAGAGGCCCGTTAGTACTCCCAATACTTGGATTGTATTACCCTCGATTCGTCAATAAGACTCTGTCAACACGATGATCGAAGGCAACTCCTAATATGTATTACCCTCGATTCGTCAATAAGACTCTGTCAACACGATGATCGAAGGCAACTCCTAATAATGGAGCATATTTAACCCGTCAACCATCAAAACTACCACAGATTTGATTAAGAAGACGATGTAACCAATTCTAACCTTGAAAAACATAAAAATAGCATCGTCCTTAGTTTTGATGTTTTTTTCTTTCTTTTGTTGTTGTTGTTGTTGTTGTAAATATATGTTTTTTTCTATAGAGGACAATTCTTATATTTTGTGAAAACAAAATTTCTATTAAACTCAATTTCGGTAATTAAAATTGTTCATTTTAATTGATTAAAAAACCAGTTTATAATAAAATTTGGTTAATATGTCAATCAGACCGGAATAACATGTCTTTTTCAAATACATAACCATTCTAGTAAAACTTGGTCTGGATGTATTAAAAAGACGGAATGGAAAAATAAAGGTGAAAAATTGGTCTAAGTGGAGACGATCGTGACATAAGAGCATCCCATTGGGTTCAAATGTCTGCGGATTGCAGAATAGATCCACTGATTGGCTTTATTGATTCGCCTTTTCCCAAAAAATTTTATCTACTGATTCGATTGCGATATTCTGTTGCACGATCGTCTATAAGCTGATGCCAAACATTTATCTGGAATCGTGCATCTACGGTACAAACTTTGACATTGCATTTTCTTGTTAAAGTAGTGACAGTGAAAAAATTAAAAGTTAAAAAATCAGTCATAAAAAGTTAAAACTTTTGTTCAATTTCTTGTTTTTAGTTCCTCCCAGGGTTCAACGCTCACATGACCAATGAGGATGAAGGTTGCTCTTGATATTGCGAGGTGAGTGTGATTTTGTGTGTTGAGAACTTACAACATCTCACATTTAGATGACTAGACAACTATTTTTGTGTGCGTGAAACTATTAGGGGACTATTGTGTTAGTCATGAGCCATACATACAAAACACATGGTAAGTAAATATAGAAGTACTCATCTACTCTAAACGTACCGAATGTATGAAATTCGATTACATAATAACATAAACAGTTAATGAAACATAGAGTAACTATATATTTAAAACAATACAAACTGTAGATTTCAAATCTGGAAGAAAAAAAATCATATTGAAAAGCCCCTCTAATAGATAGACACTATAAGTATAATAGATAATTATTTACAACTGATAGAAAACAATTTGAAATATAAGCGGAAACTAAAAAGACACAATACATGTTTTAGATTTCAGTTTCGGAAGAAAATTTTTTTCTCTCGAAGAAAAAAAATTATATTCAAAAGTCTCTCAATTATATAGATAGTATAATATATAACTATATACAATTTATAGGAAACAAATTTTAAATATAAACGTCAATTAATTATGAAATAATTAACTACTTAAAAGCCAAATCATGAGGAAATAGTTAGTCACCTATATCGATATATAGTATAACAGATAATTATTTATAAATTCTAACAAGATCATTCCAATTTAAACACAAATTAATTATGAAATAGTTAACTATTCATCATAATTTTACTTATTAAATCAACAAGATAAATAATTTCAGAAAATAGACATAACAAATAATCGACCATCTATTCTTCTATGCTCAACCCACACAGAAACAATCGACCACACAAATGTTACTACTGATTCTTCTTGTCTCCTATGCTCAATCCACACAAACAATCGACCATCTATTCTTCTGTTGCAACTACTCCCGTGACGTTTGGTTGTCTTTCTCCCCGCAAGAACACCCTTTTCCTTCGTGCCTCTCTACCATCAAGGATTGGATACACACTTTTCCTCCCATGTTATCTACAATCACCAAGCTCACACTTCGAGCTACACTTTACATCATCTGGAAAGAGAGGAACAGTCGATTACACAAAAATTCAAGCCGTCCGCCACAGTCCCTAGTCCAAGAGATATCTCGACTAATGAAAAGCAAGACCTACCTAATGGATAGAGTCGACGAGTCCCGTTACTCCAATAACCAGCTATATCTCCAACAATGGTTCCAGCAATTCCACAACTAGTCCCATTTACCTACTTTATAATGCTTCTGCTTCCCATTTATTGATGTTGGTCCTATGTTCGATTGTCCTACTTTCCTTTTGATGTGTTTCCTGCTTAAACCTTGTAAGCCACCCTTTTAAGGGCAAAATCAGCTTCTTCTTTTATGGTAATATATTTTAAACCGTTGCCAAAAAAAAAAAAAAGGATAACAAACACATAACAATTGGATATCTACTGTGAGAAATAGATATGATGAATTGTTTAACCAGAACAATCATCACCTTTGAACGAAATAGATGCACGAAACAAAAAAAGACATGTGATCCAAATGAAAAAGGAATTCTTACAAAAAAAAAGAGAGAAGGTGCAACTGGTTGCACACTTAGAGTAACAAAAACGGTGGAATTAGGTATTACTTTGAAAGTCTACTAATTGCTAAAAAAATTAGTGAAAAAAAGTTTTACTCATTCCGCTAGAGTAATTTGAATTTGTGAACAAATTCTTCAAAACTTATTACTCTATAATTTTTTTTAGAGAAATGAATGGAATAAAAAGAATTCCTCTATCATCCATATTCCACTTTATTCTATTCCCCACTTTAATTTTACTGATATTTTTATTGTGCAACCAGTTGCATCCAGAGAAAGTGAAAAGTTACATACTAAAAAAAATGTGATGGGCAAAATAGAATTCTTAATATATCTAATTCCTAATATAATTTTATTTTACTATGTTTTTAATTTTGGTGGCAAAACAGGTTAGTTTTGCAAATTACACTTTTCTTTTCTGAAAATCAGAAACTTTTTCCTTTTGTAAGGATGAGCAATATTCCGACCCTCGGGTATCTAATTAAATTTATATTTTACTTTCCTAGACGTCTGCCCTGGCTCTTAGGGGGCTGTTTAGAATCTCATTACATAAAATTATAAATTACCATTTTAATCATAAATGTTCAATCGTTTAAGCTCACAGAAATTTAAATTCTTGACACAAGGAAATACAAACACATGCAAAACAAAGAACACACATAAAATTTCTTCCTTCAAAAACATTTCTCTTCTCTATTTCCTCTGATTCTCTCCATCCGGTATTAAGAAATCAAGAGTTAATCTTCCTGCAATCCTTCCTGATCTCACCACTCGAACCTGTCAAGGGAGAGATATTTCCCATCTTGATCATTGACTCAGCGAATTGCTCGAAAAACTCTTCTTGATCCTCTGCATACTTCTGCACAAGCTCCCTCGAGTCCTCATTGCTAGAAAACAAGACCTGATCGGAATTCAACAGTCCCATGTTCTTGATCAAGTTCTTAAAGTAACTGTTATCAAACCTCCCGGCACTGTTGATGTCAAGCTCCGACAGGTTCTGGTCCCCACCTGATCTCGGACACCTCTGTCTCAAGTTAGCAGCATAGGATTGCTCTAAGGTTGTGTCGGGAGTCCCGTTTCCTGACTGATTGTAAAGTCTCTGCCTGAAACTAGTGCATCTTGAGAGTCCGATGGTGTGACTCCCTGAGAATTAAAACCGTAATTAGGATTTTAGGTTAGCTTGAGAAGCAAGTAATGTGGTTTTTTTCCCTTGTGTGTGAAGTAAGCTTACCAGAGAGAGAAACCATATCGGTGAGGTCGAGACCTTGACGGTTAAATCTCGAGAGAATAGTGTTGAAAGTGTTGTTGGGTGCAGGGATGTTGTTGTTCGAGCCACTCAAGCTTGCACTTCTCGAATCTCTTCGTCCCAATGGAACAGTCCAGCTTGGTCCACCAGTCTACACTCAAAACGAAACCTAATCAGCTCTTGAGAACGTACTTCAAGAAGAAGTGGAGGGCATGAAAATAAGCGACTTACAAGAACAGAGGAGTCTCTAGCGGCTAGAGTTAAGGCGTCTGCGCAAGAAACAGTTTGAGGGCATTCATTTTCCAATGCAGCTTTGATCTGGTCAACAACTTCAACCCCGCGAGCCGATCTGCTATTAGGGTTAGAGTTCTTCTCAGTGACTATACTGCCACTGCTGTCTAGAAGCAATGAGCCATCACAACCCTAAAAAAATTCAATTCCAACTTGTTGATCATCACAACATTAGTCATTAACTTGTTGAGCAAGTAACTTAGATCTCTGGATACCTGAACAAAACAGTCGTGGAAATGAAGCCGCATGAGAGAAGCAGCCATACGAGTCTCTTTTGCAACAGCTTGGGCTACAACTGACCTCACGATTTCCTCGGCTTTAGGGCATGAGTTTCTGTAGAAACCTGGGAAGAGATTCCCATTTCCGCCGCCATAATTAGTCTCTTCGTCGCAGATGCAGAGTGTAAGAACGCAAGCGAAAGAGAGAAGAACGAGAAGGCTTCCTTTTCTTGCCATTGTCAATTTCCGTTAGATCAAGGAAGAAGAAAAGAGATGTTTTTGTGATGATTAGAGATATGAAGGAGGAGAAGAGAACCGAAGGTATTTATAGGCAAGAGAGTTCGTGGAAATTTGTAGTCATGGAGAGAAAGCAGCAGAGTTGGTAGGTTGATTGGAGTTAAATTAATCTAGAGAAAGAATTTTAAAATGAAAGTACAATGAAATGGTTTGAATGTAATGCGACTAAATCCTGGGTTTGGTATTCAAATGTCCCAAGCTTGCATTACGTGTTTGACTAATTCGCTGCCCTTTTTGGTTATTTTTGTTACTTTTTGCAAAGTTAAAACAAAGTAATGATAGATGCAAAAGTTAGAAGAAGATACCAAAGTGGCAAAACTCACTCACTTTATTTAAAACGAGTGAATATATGGTGCTGAGCAAAAAGAGACTGAGATTATGGCATTTTCACCGACGAAAGAGGACGTATAATCGATGACGTTGGTCAGATTGTTTTTTCAAAAGGATGTTTTTCTAATTAGTTGAAGCTGAATACCAAAAAAAAAGAGGTCCAGTGCTGTGATAATATGAAAAGGAATTTGTGACATTTGATTCTGTAGGTTTTTATTGTCCGGTTCAATACATGTAATTACCAATGATAAAAAGAAAAAAAAATCTAACAAAGTGAAAAATGACAACAAAGATTAGACGGATACTCGGGACAAAGCACGCGGCAAATCTTAAACGCGCTTTAAATTTTGAAGATCAAATCCATTGGACCGACCTAAGCTATTATACGAAAGGCATTATCTAGTTTTACTTTTACTTGGTCGTCGTAGTTTAGTAAGATATGTTTGTCAAGGTCTCCGAAGTCTTCTTTTCTGTGATAGAATATAAATAAATTGGACAAAGAGTATGAACAGTTTCTAACTGCTCTCTTGACAAGAACACATAAGCAATATATCCATCAATGTTTAATACGTTTGTTGACTTACAAAGCCACTTTGTCCCTTTTCTATAATAAGACATGGATATGCAGGTAAAAAGCAATCTCAAGACTGAAGAAAACTATGAGCATTCATTTCAACGTGATTAATTGTGATTTGTGATTCACGCTTGATGTAATTTTGACTCTTGACATCGTCTCCTTCTAGAAAGTAGAAACTAATCAATGTGATAATCAATGTGATTAAGGATAAGAAAAACAAAAAATAATGGCTACTTGAACCACGTTATTTTTTTTTACTACCTTGAATATCCGTACCATGTGCGGGTTTTGTTTCGTTATATTTTCTTAAAAAATATTTAGTGATGTGTTTTAAGATTTAAGGTGTCTTATTTGTAGATCATGGAAGAACAAATTGAGAATCATGTTTCACAAAATTCTATATATCTTTCACAATGTTTAAAATTTTAAATCTTTAATAATCCAAATTTCCAACATATTACAAAAAAATAGTATGAGAATATCGACTTCTAACCATACAAATTTCAGTAATTTGAGAGTGTGAGTAATAAATAGAGTATTTTTTTTTTTACTTAGACGAATACTATACATATAAACTCTTTCATAATTATGTGATTTATATAAAATCTCTTCAATTTTAACAAAACAAATTTATCCAAAGTTTTACGTTTATATCCATTTATATCATAGAACTCATAAACAAATATATATATATATATATATATATATATATTTAAAAAACTCAGTTCTTACTAAATGATTGAATCATGTGTATCTATATTGTATTTATTTTATTATTCTCAGTTTTTTTTAATATATGTTAAAATAAAAATCAATCATCATTAACTAAATAAATATTTAAATACATGTGCTGATGTGGATAGTCTAAAAGGAGTTTTGCTTAGGTGGATAACTTAAGAGGAGAGAAATCTCTACTATTATATATAAGATTACACAACTGTGATTGGAATTTTATTGATATAACATAAACAAGTTACATGAACGGTATTTAAAGACATAATTTAAATAAATATAAATCATGGAAGCAAGATATGATATCTTTTGTCCTTAATTCAATAAATCAGACGAATGGCTATGGTTCAAAATGATTTATGAATCCCATGATACAACTGATCACGAATAATACTTGAGCAAACGAGTAGTAAACTCAAGTGAATTTCATCTACGATATACTCTCGAAAATATAAACTAAAGACGAACTTACTTGGACGAAGTAGGAGAGATGACGAGAGGAGAAATAATTTTACAACTGAGTTTTCTGCGTTTGAGAGCGTGAAAAATAATGAGAGGCAAGCTCTTTATTTATAGTCCATGAGGTCTAGGGTTATCGAATATTCTGGAGTATTCCACAAGTTGCGAATCAGGAAAAGAGTTGGCCTTCGCTGGCCATCTGTCTTTTGTTCCATAACTTCTTGGAGTAGAGAAGTCTTGATCTCCCCACAATAGGCGCCAAATTGTGTGGGCAAACATCCACACAATCAAACGTATTCGTGATCTTTTTAGGGATCCAAATTTTTTTGGTGAGAAACCTCGAATAAAGAGTTGAAGGATGTATTCATTAATATTGTAAGAAAAGTGTTTCAATACGGAGAGTCTTTCATAATTTTTAAGTTTGGGGTTTTCTATCTAGGAAGAGATCCTCTAATAAGTAATCCCTAGGTCTATATGTATACTTGAATAAAACGTCCTAGAGATAAAGCTAATTTTTCTTATTTTCGATGATTCTTCTTTATCTTCAATGATTTTTCCTTATCCCCCAAGACTTTTCGATCCTTCCGCATTTGTAAGTCAGCCCATGGGCTCATATATCATTGAGGTCAAGCATTCGGTCTGAATCCTCATGCGGCTTGTCCTTTATAGATGATTAGAAACCCATAAAGGCGACCCACCACTTACTAAGTGCCATGTTTCATCATTAGAGGATAGTGAGCTTGCACTTAGGTTGTCAGTGAACTCTCTCTTGAGATGTGACCTAATCTGAGGCTAGATGCGACCTACCCCGTCAGGATAAAGGCGATGTACCTCTTACACAGTGAGGTCACATCTAGGAAGCTGATGAGCTTGTGCTCATATTAAAGATTAAAGACTAGGTCGTCCTTATGAGCTAGGTATCATGTATTTAGGTCTTAGTCGCCCTTATGAGCTAGGTTTCGTACTTTTCGTTCAAGCCTAGGTTGCGGTGAGACAATTCAGTTTTAGAGCTAGTCGGTTGACCAGTGGGGGAAATCTGACCCCCACACGCGCCCAACCCCGTTTGGTTCTGTTCGGTTTGGTTTAGTTCGACAAACATGTGGGGAACCTTCTCTCTCTCCCTTAGACACTTTTGAAACTAATTGAGAGTGCAACTAAATATTAAGATTTAAAAACACTCATTTTCGATGTGGGACAAAAATTTGTCCATCCCAAGTTACTCATTTTACACCCTTATTTCTCATTCAAAATAGCTCCGTCTTTTTTACGTGCGAGTACACCATCTTGTAGTGCTCGTTACCAGTTTTCCAACACACTAGTGACCAGACCATTCCAATCAGCCTTTGGGCGAAATGTGGCAGAAAAGTCACCGAAAATTACCTTTTGTCAAAAACTTGCAAATTCCTGCAATTTTTTTTTTTGAGTTCCAACACAAAAACAAATATCTAAAACGTTAAGTATATTGACTTAACTTATCCATATAACTTCGCTCTGACTTCTGTCCACTCACCGTCAAAAGTACTGTTTTAGTTTTAGATCGGGAATCAGGATCGGTGACCGGTGGCTTCTACAACATCGGCGCCAGTCCCCGTTCCCTTTTTCTTAATTATTTTCTCTATTTTTTGTTTTGTTCTTATTTCGGTGGAAAGGGAGTCATTGATTGGGATTTTCAGGTTTCCTTTGCATGTGGGTTTTTCCTTTCAGATCGATCTCGGAAGATAGTAATCGGTCCTCTGGGTTCTTCTCAGTATCAATATTCCTTATCTTACATATATTTGAGCATCCTTGCTCTAGATCTAGGGTTTTGATATATTGCGTTTTTGACATGTTTTAACCTTTGTTTTCTAGTATTTTTCAAGTCTTTTAGTGTTGGTTTGTTATGCATTTAATGACATTTTGAATTATTGCTCATTTTAGCACCTTAATCTTGCATTCTTGCATCTCGCATAAATTATTTTATAATTTAGGTACCTTTTGGAGCATGGAGCTTGAGGACTATCTCAAAGACATTCATTTGGATTTGTGAATGCAATTTGGGAGCTTGGAGGTGAATGATAAAACTTTGGTCGCACTCCAAAGGTTTTCCGAGAAGACTTCAACCTATGTATCTTGAAGATGGTATTGAACGAAGGTCTTCCTCTTCATGTATGGAGCTGAAAACTTTTGAAAACCTTGAAAATTGAGTTATCTTTCCAATGGAGGTTGTCTTATGTCATTCCGAGATATGGTTAGAAAGTTACAAACGAAACAAAAAGATAGGTCTGAAGATGCGACCGATGTGAAGAAAAAGGTCGGATCGATCGATCCTAATATGAATCGATCGATCCAGCCCAAATGTGAATTTTTTGCAGACGCTTACGGATCGACTTGGCACGAGAATGCACAGATTTTGACTCAGGATCGATCGATCCCTTCAAGGATCGATTAATCCCTTGCCCGCGGAGCCAGAAAAGGAAAGATGAATCAACACGTTTTCTGAAGCCTACAAATACTTCTCCTCCCCATTCTAACGAACCCTAGCCTCTTTCTACAGCTTTTGAGCCCCTCTTGAGTCCAGAAACATTTGTTCTTTGATTCCTTGTTGTTCTTTTGATTCTTAGACTTGTTTTTCATAGTTCTTGGCTTGGATTGAAGGTCTTTACATCATCCTTTGTTGAGAAGTGTTCTAAACCTTGTTCTCTTACATTATTTCATTTTTATTAAAGTATTGCTCAGATTTATCTTGTTCTTGATTATGCTCTTCATCATTTCTTTGGTAATTGTTCATCTCATTATGTGTGAGTAGTTAGATAGTTAGACTTAGGGGAACCATGGATTGTTAGGATAGAAACTGGATGTAAATAGGTAGATATTTAGAATAGTCTTCCTCCTTATGATGATATATGCCCTGTTCTTTTCGAAGTCTCTGTGGTAGAGACATAGAGAAGATAAAATACACTCCACTGATGACGTGTACAAAATTTATAGAAACGCTGCGACTAAGCTAGCAAGCAAACAGTGTTAATAAAGTACACACTGAAAATTTTGAGCGACATCACCAACTCTTCCACTGTTCATGGTTTATAAATCGATAATATCGCTGCGATTCTGATCTTCCCAAAAAGATCTCATTTTAGGCTTTGTTGGTGATCGTTATCGCTGCCGGAACGATTGTGAAAAGAACAGGGCCATAATTTTAATACTAGTTTAATCACCTAGTTTTTGTTCATAGGATTATCTATTAAACGAAAGTATAATAGGAGTCTTGAAAACTCATTTAGGAGAGCATTATGTCTTTAGCCAACAAAAGTTGATGCTAAAGCAGATTGTGAACAGATTTAATCTGCTTGATTAATGCTTTTTAGCTCTTTTAAATCCAAACAAGAGTTTAGGTATTTACATGGTTAAGAAAAGTGATTGATGCCACGACAGTGGACCGGTCTATAATTATATTTAAGTTGAGAATAGGAAAAATTAGAACCTGAATTGATATCTAGTTGATTTTAGTGCAATCAATCGATTATCCTTAGGTCTAGCACTTTTTATAGTCTTAAATTAAAAACTATAGAAACATTAGAAAACAAACCTAAAAACCTTATTTTATTCGATTTAGCTTGATTAAATAATTGAATAGGTTACAGAGTAATTGTTGAGATTTGATGGGGATTAGTTTCGCCCAAAAATATTTCCTGCAAGCGCACATGTCTCTTAGTAGTACTTAGGGATCGTATCCACAAAGAAAGGAATTGCTATGCTGCAAGCTTATGGATACAAATCGAGCTAAGATGCAAATATGATTTTTTGGGATTTTGATCGATCGATCGATCGGAACGGTTTTTAATGAAATCTAAGAAGCTACTGATGCAAAATGAAAATGGTTTAACGCAAAAAATTTAAGTGTTGGGAATAAGGTATTTATCTGGAAACACATGCCAGATTATTCAGATTTGTAAGCAGCCCTTCGTATTGAAGTCTTCCTGACTAAATCCCATTCAAGCATAAAGCACATGGCCTCAACAAAGGGGCAGTCATGATTTCTACAAAAGAATTGATATGTCAACCATACACATGACTCTCTGGTCGAGATCCCACATGTATAGCTTATCATTTACTCGTCAGATCTTCTACCTAATGGTGTTTTAGCGAAGAGAATCTATTATGAAAAGTTAGGTGATCAAGCTAACAATTCTTAGTTAATTCTAGTAAATATAAAGTTCTTTCAAATGACCAGCAAACAGTCTATCTACCAAACCATGCAACTAAGAAAAACCTTGATCCCAACAATCAAATTACTCTAACATAGATGAAAGAACCATGAAGAGCAAAATAACCATGCAATATATAGAAACATGGGTTCAAATACAAGAGATTATCACCCCTAACAACTATAGAAATGAAAACAATAAAGAGATTTGAGGGTAAAGTGCTCTCTCCTAGAGTTTAGGTAGAGTGGAGAGGCACACCCCTTTTCAGAGACGTGAGGTCTCTTTATATAGAGGGTGGAGGACGTTGTGGGCTTCAGTGAAGTGATAGAATCAAATCAGCGGGAAAGAATCAGAATAGTTGAGTTTATCTCTTCTGATCGATCGGTCGCCGTGGTATTCACCGATCAGTAGTTATCTCTTTTTGGTCGATCGGTCACTCTAATGATCGATCGATTAGGCCTGAAGAGTAATGTGCTTCAGAAGGCTTCACTTAAATGGGCTGTAACTCCAAGGCTAATTGGTTGAATGACTTGATTCCAGGCCCATGTGACAGCTAACTCACGTGGCTTCCTTGTCTCCAAAGTTCACTTCAATCCAATTTGCGCATGTTCTCGCACTGGATTTCTGATTTGGGCGAGAAATGTCCATCTTTGTGCCTAAAATGCTTACTTCTTCATAAATTACTTTGAAAACATAAAACGGTGAAAATCATAAAATTTATCCTAAAATCATTTGGTTTTGTTATCAAAAGTACTTGAAATCTATAGCAAAAAGTGGTAAAATATCAGTCATATCAAGATTTGTGGATTCGATCCTTACTACTACATTGATAAAGTGTTAGTTGTCATGGTCTTATTAATTTGTGAAAATAGACAACTTATTATGTGGCGTCGTTGCAGGGGATTGATGCCACGACAGTCCTTCGGATCGCGTCTGAGTACCACTTACTTTTCTTTATCTTTTTATTTTTAATTTTTACCTTGTTGTATCCTCTTTCATACTTATTTTCACATCAGAGACGATGTGAAGTAAGTTTGGGGGAGGGTACAAGTGTGTGACTAATCATTTTCTTTCTTTTGTTTTTCTTGTCTTGAGTCATTTTGATGTCTTTCTTTGGGTCGTTTTTATTGTCCTTGAGTCGATTTTGTGTTTCGGAATTTCAGTATTTAAAACGTGCATTTGCATCAGATTGACTCAGGGGACAGTGATGATATTGCCTATATTGCTGCTAATATTTGTTTTTCTCGGATAGGTTGTTTATTAGTGCCATTCATTGACTTGCAAGATTTGTGAAAAACTTGACGTAGCGCCCTGCCAATAAGTGTCTCTTGTTAGTGTGAAATCTCGTTTTATTTGATGCCATCCCTAGATTATTGGACTTAATTTGACTTAATTTTCTCATCTATGGTTATTTGATCACGTGCATGTATTTTATACTTTCCACCTTTTAACACCCTTTTTCATTTTCTGAAAACCCCACTGTTTTAAAACCCAGACTATCTTTTCAAACCAATGCATACTTTCTTGAGTGAGGCCTTTTTCTGGTA
>OVAP01004633.1:0-14244 GCA_900406295.1 Aurinia saxatilis | reverse complement strand
TAAATCCGTCGCAAATTTCCGTAGCAACAGACGTGTTTTCTTGTAGTGAATGCACGAAAGATTGTTAATACTTCATTCTTTGTTTTTAGCAGATAAATCTATGTAGCACGAGAATGATCATCAACTATTGTAAAAAATATATATATAGCCTTCAACTATTTCAACTGAAAATTGACCCCATACATCAATGTGTATTAAATCAAAGTTGTTCAGACAAGCATTGTTTGGAGAAAAGAAAGGGAGATTCTTTTGCTTAGCCAAATGACAAGTATAAGCAATGCTTTTATTCTTGTGCTTAGAGATTCCTAATGCTTCTGAAATAACATCCAAGCGAGATAAGGAAGGATGACCAAGCATGTTGTGCCAAAGACTGATATACACCACTGCATTGACTGAAACAGACTTCTCAACATCCAACACATATAGATTTGCGATTCTTCTACCTTGTCCAATCGTCAACCCCCTGATAGGATCCTGAATTTCACAAGAAGTTGGGTCAAAGTAACTCTTGAGCCAAGCTCAGTAGTCAAAGAGCTAATACTGATCAAATTCAATCTGAATTATGGTATAAACAGAATATTCTCCAGCCAAATGTCTTTGTTGATTTGAATATTTCCAATTCCATTGATTTTTATTGTTGGTCCCATAGGTAGATTCACTGAACTACTGATGGAAGTGTCCAATGAATCAAACAGGGACCTATCATGAGCCACATGGTAAGTAGCATCAGAGTCTATCACCCATGTCTCATTTGAAAGTGTGTTCTGAGACACAATCAATATGCCAACAAAATAATAAGTGGAATAAGAGAAGGAAATACCAGAGTTTTCATTAGGAGAATGAGAGAAACTTGTTGCAGTTTGAGTTGTTACAGACTGGTTCTGAAACTGTGAGCTAAAATAAGCAAAGAAGCTTTGAATCTGATCTTTACTAAGATTTCCAACCAAGCTTTCAATGCCACTCTGAGTAGAAGGATTAGATGCTAGTGGAGGAGTAGACAAACCTACTTGAGTAGCCACATCTGGAGGTTTCAAAGTCTTCTCAGCAGACTTGTCTTTTGGTGTATATCCAGGTGGAAATTCATGCTTCTTATAGCACCGTTCTGCAATATGTCCAACTTTGTTGCAATAAGAACGAATGGGACAACCTTTATTAGGTCTAGTTTGAACATAACAGACTGCAGATGTAGGCATCCCAGAGCTCACATTCTCAGAACCTGAAAAGCAGATGCAAGAACAACTCCACCAACAAATTTCTTTTGATTATCATCTTGATCCAACATCTTATAAACTTCTGATAAAGATGGCATAACTTTCTTGGTACCTGTCTTCTGATCAAAGAGTATGATTCATTGAGAGCTGCAAGAAAGTTCACAATATTGGCTTTCTCTGCCTTCAGTTGCAGACGAGCAGCCTTGCCGCACGTACAAGGATCATCAGGTTCCTCAACACTAACCACATTATCCCAAAGAGTCTTCAGATTAATATAATAATCTGATAGAGTTGATGAGCCTTGACGCAAGTCCTGACTCTATTGAGTGAGATTAAAAGTCCTTGGTATATTTGTCAAATGAAAACGACCATGGAGATCTCGCCAAATATCAGTAGCATCATTCAACCTCAACACACTACGATAAATATGTGGAGAAACCGAGTTCAACAACCATGATTTCACCATATTATCGCATTTATACCACAAGCTAAACATAAGATCAGATTANTTTATACCACAAGCTAAACATAAGATCAGATTAATCAGGACGCGGAAGAGATCCATCAATAAACCTAATCTTATTCTTAGCAATCAAAGCCATTCACATAGCCGCATACCATTCATCATAGTTCGTACCATCAAGAAAAAGAGAAATGATTTGTAAACCTGGATGATCGACGTTGTGAAAATAGAAAGGAGAATGGATCGAATCGGCGAGATCTGACGAGAGTTGAGTGCGCGAGCCTTCGTTTCCGTTAGAATCCGTTGTCGGAACCTTCGATCCTGAGTTACGAGTCGATCGAGTTGATCTACGAGAGCCGATCATCTTAAACACCATCTTAAACAACAACAAATCCGAGCTCGAGAGAGATGGAATCGAAGATAACGGAGCTCAAACAAAGATGATCGGAGTCAATCGATCTGATACCATATTACGTAGAGAAGAAAAAGAAGATTTCCAACTTCCGATGTGAGATCGGTTATGCCTGTTTGGGCGTAATAGGCTCTGATACCATGTTAAGTTTCATGGGCTTCTAACTGAAAGTCAATTGACAATTAGTGGAGAGAATCAATCTACTTATATATTACTAATGATCCATTCCAACTTCTGATGTGGGATATAATTCCTAGTATATACAAGTATCAGTATTTTGGTTGAACTTAACGGATCAGTAAACCGTGCTAACCACTATATACAAAGTAATATACCACTTAGCCATTGCTGCCTCATAGAGGAAATAAGCATTGAGAACACATAATAGCATAAAAGATGTGGTTGGATCCGGTAGAGACCCTTGTAGAAGAAAGCATTCAATGTTGAGAGTGAAAGAAGAGAGAATTATAGAAATACAGATTGGCTAAAAAAAAGTTGGGCTAATCCAATACGAATCGGTATTATAGGCAATGAAATGGTTGTATTTGTGAGGTAAATCTGAATAGAGATCATTGGGGGTGAATGAAATTTATGGTTGTCCCCTAAATGTAGAGTCGAACATGTTAAAGTCAGTTTTTTTGTTGGGGTGATTAAATAAAAGGAAGGGAAGGGAAGGGAAGGGAAGGGGGGGAGAGATGGGTGAGGTTCCGTGAGGAGATCCAAAGCTTCCGCCGACACAAAGTCAGAGTGAGATGAGACCCATAAAAATGGCTTCAAAGATTCCACTTGATAACTGGCGTCCGTGCTACTACTACACAAATAAATATAAAAAAAAAATATAATAGGGGAGGAGACAGCTCTGCCTCTGCCAGTTAATAATTTCTCCCAGATCTCACACTCTATTCTTTGTTTCTCTACGATCTGATCTGATGGACGGCGGCGATGGAACCGTTCGCGTGGGGGGTGTGAACGCGAAACCTGGTCGCGGATTCGAATTGGAGCCCGATGTTGCAGTTTCCTCCCCGGTGACCCGTCAGAAGGCAGCTGCCGCAAAGCAGTTCATCGAGAACCATTACAAGAATTACTTGCAAGGTTTGCACGAACGAATGGAGAGGTTCGGATTCGGATTCGGATTGCGCTTTTGACTTGTCTTTGACTTTACCTCATCATTCATTCATCTCTCTCTCATTTCATTTCAGACGCAGGGAATTTCAGCGCAAAGTTCAAGAAGCTCAGTTACCTGTTGAGGAACAGGACGAGATGATGAGGAATCTGGCCCGCCGGGAGACTGAGTACATGAGGCTTCAGAGACGTAAGATTGGCATCGATGACTTTGACCTCTTGACCGTCATTGGCAAAGGTGCCTTTGGTGAGGTCAGACTATGCCGCCTCAGATCTTCTGGTGAGGTTTACGCCATGAAGAAATTGAAAAAAACTGACATGCTTAGCCGTGGACAGGTACCTATTCTCTCTTTCTTTCTTTTTTGCATCTGCTACTTTGCTTGTACCTAATATCATAATCATCCCCCTCTAGGTTGAGCACGTCAGGTCCGAGAGGAACTTACTTGCCGAGGTTGACAGCCGTTACATTGTCAAGCTTTTTTACTCCTTTCAAGATTCCGAATGCTTGTATCTTATCATGGAGTATCTTCCTGGGGGTGACATCATGACTTTACTCATGAGAGAAGACATTCTTTCTGAACATGTTGCCCGCTTCTATATTGCCGAGAGCATTCTTGCTATCCATTCTATCCACCAACACAACTATATTCACAGGTTTTAACCTTCTTTTCTTCTTTTTTATTCCTCCAACATCTTCTTCATTTCACTTCCTTTCTTTCTGCTTTTAGGGACATCAAACCAGATAATTTGATACTAGACAAAAGTGGGCATTTGAAGCTTTCAGATTTTGGCTTATGTAAGCCACTAGATGATAAGTATTCTTCGTTGCTATTAGACCAGGATGAATTGATCTCTAAGGATTCACAGATCCAGTCAGGAAACACTGATGCTGACAAAGCACCTTGGCAAATGCCTAAAGAACAGTTGCTGCTGTGGAAACGCAATCGCCGTGCATTGGTATTTTTGCTTCTTATCTCTATCATTTACATGGGTTACTCATTATTGCTAGACTATTAACTAGTAAGAGCAAGTACCATGTACAATGCGTCTCTGGCTAATTTATTGTTTATTCTCTGTATATCTTTCATTTTTATAGGCTTATTCAACTGTTGGAACTCTTGATTACATGGCTCCGGAAGTACTATTAAAGAAAGGATATGGAATGGAATGCGACTGGTGGTCTCTTGGCGCAATTTTGTATGAGATGTTAGTTGGGTATCCCCCATTTTGCTCGGATGACCCCCGTATAACATGCCGCAAGGTAGGTGTATGGCTGGTTATTATCTATTATAAAAAAAAATTCATGCCTGCTTAGAAGCTTTTGCTTTACGTCTCAGATAATTAATTGGAGGGTATGCTTGAAATTCCCTGAAGAACCAAAAATATCAGATGAAGCCAGAGATTTAATCTGTCGCTTGCTGTGTGATGTTGATTCAAGGTTGGGAACAAGAGGCGTTGAGGAAATTAAGGTCAGAATTGTGAAAAAAGTGAGTAAATATACATTTCACTATCCTCACCTTCAACTTAACGCTATGTTCATGTTTCAGACGCATCCATGGTTCAACAACACCCCATGGGAAAAACTGTATGAAATGGAGGCAGCTTATAGACCTATTGTCGATGGAGAACTAGACACACAAAATTTTGAGAAGTTCCCTGAAGTGAGTTAGATAAAATCTCAAAACAAGTAGTCATAGCATGAGGCAATTGTTGAAACCCGATTGATTGGTGAATCTGAAACTTGTTTGAAACTGCTATTTTTTTTAAAAAATAGCAGTTTATGGTTCATTGTTCAACTGAGAAGTCAAAACGTCTAATGCCCTCATCAAGCTTCTTGATATCTTGTAGGTGGATGCATCATCATCCGAAGCACCACAAGTTGGTCCTTGGAGAAAGGTGACGCACTTGACTTGATTCCTATAGAATATAATCTGTGTTGCAAATTGAAACATGCGGAAATGTCTCAGAACTATAGTGGATTTTGTATTATTATTATTACCGAGATGCCAACATAAGGAAGAATTTGGTGGTAACTTTTAGAGTGGTTGAGCAGATGTTGACATCCAAGGACACCAACTTCATAGGATTTACCTTTAAGAAGTCTGATATCACAAGGTCAATGGAAAGTTCAGGTAGTATCTATGTCTCTTTTCTCTACTGCTTATGTTTGTACTTATAAATTTCTTTTAAGCTTAATTGTCTTCTAGGGAAAAAAAGGTTCAATCATAATTTACAGAGTTCTAAGTTTTAGCTGACATTGAAATGTAGGTGCGGACATGAAACCAAATGGATCAGGGGAAGCCCCGTCGTTGATCTCATTGTTAGGTGTGTAAAAACATTTGAAGCCCTCCACTGTCCATATTTGAGAAAGATTGACATGGGAATTTATATTATTCAGGTCGGATCAATTTGGAAGAAGCTGAAGGCGGTGAGTTCAACCAGAAGACATGAAGAAATACAACATGATTTGACTTTTTTATCAACGGCAGCTGTTTTTTTATCATTTAAGGCAATGGAGGCGATGGTAACTTTTAACATGTCTTATGTTGGTTCAAAAACTTCTACGTATTTGCTTTTCCTTGCATTTTGGTTTTTTTTTTTTTTTTGTTCTTGTAATATATTTGTTGTTTCATCTATATGAGAAACTGTAAAGCACGGAAGAATAATTTATTGAACATTTTACCCAAAATTTATCATATTGAAAGCTTCAGATGAAGATCGTTTTATGACATTACTCTCTCTCTATTTTTTTCACCTGAGAATTCAATCTGATTCTCAACAGCTTATCTTGCTGATCAATAAACGGGAATGGATACTGGAAGGATTTGGCATTCTCCAAGAAATCTACTCTTTGATTCCTCTGTTTCAAACTATTATCGTTGAAACTATTATTAATCCGTGATCAACCGTTGTCGAGTGTCTACGGATGGACAAGGCTTTCTAGGGTTGCACAGAGTGCATTTTCATCTTTGTTTTGAGTGCCTCGTCCTGTTTTCTGTCTAGCTCTCTCAACTTTTTTCGTGACAACTTTTTTGTTGTCTATCGTGACAAGTTTTGTATTAGGGTCTTGCTTACGGTTTCTGGGTTCATACCGTCTCCTCACGCAGACCTCCTCTTGTATGGCGAATTTATGGGACTCTCATAAAGACTAAAGGAAAAACTACAAAAAAATCCAAAAGTTGGCGTCGTGATCAGCCAATCCAGTTACTGGAGGCTCCTTATGTGGATCGCCTTGAGTCTGACTTCCAATTCAGCTACGCATAGCTTTTATCCCAAGTTTAGAAAGTAGCAAGCAGATCAAAGGTCAGTCTAGTTTCAGGCCAGATTCGTTCCTCGTACTGAGGATTCTTTGAGATCAAACATCTTGCGCTCCCCTGTTTCTGGTACCAAAGTTGTTGGTTTTAACTATGCTCAGTCTGTCTCAGGCATGGCAAGCATCTAGAACCGGAACTTAATGATACCCTTGAGAAGAAGATTCAGGAAGATATGCAAATGCAAAGTAACAAGTAACATCAACCTCATTCGGTGGCTGCCGGTTTGAAGCCACCGACTCCACAATGATTTTTTCGTTGTCATAAAACAAACAAACAGATTGTGCTTAGGTTTACTTCTTAGCTGAGTTTTTCAATAATCCTACGGTGGGTCAACCCGTTTGAGTTCAGTTTGAGTATAATCGTGTACTCATGTGGAAGGACATTTACAACGTATTGTTGCCCTTTTAATTACAAGGGTCTTGGACTTCTTTGTTCTATTAGTTCTTTTTTTCTTTTGATACAAAGCTAGTCTTTTTAAGACTTCGCAGCAACTTCTCAAAGAGCATAGAGACTGCCACCGGAGTGACATCAAATTCAGCTTCAAGCGTTACATCGGAATATCGTTTAATATCTAACATCTCTAGTATACAACCAGTTCTTTCGTATATGTTCATGTAGATTTTTCATGACGTGATATCAGAGAGTAATAAATATGAGGTTTAAGGAAAATGCAAATAATTTACACTCTGTCTTTTTCCTTTTTTTTTAATTTGGTTTTTATTGATAATCTTCAAGATATAAAATTGGATAAACCGAATATAAAGCCAGATCAACTGAATTTAGAGTATGAGAATGATGCGGAAAACCAAAGCTCAAAATCTTAAGAGAAAATAAAGCCAAAAGACGTAAACCAATGGGAAAAAATGTGGAGAAGAAGAGCAAACAAACTCTCACAAAGACCCACCTAAAATCTATGATTAATAATAACAAATAACCATAACCAAGAATCTACCTATTATCCATCTAATCTTCAAGCTAAATAAATAGTGTAAGTCTAAAATTTTGTATCCCTCAAGAGGTTAGTCTTTCAAAAACTAACTATCTAGACCCTATGAAAAAACTACTTATTCATCTAATCTAAAAAGCGGTGAAAGGGTGCTTCGGTCTCTTCCGTGTCACCGAACTTTTCAGATATACTAATTGAGTCATGTATTTCTTTCCTCCACGTCTCGCCAATGAACCCTTTTTAACCTTCTGGAAGAAAATATAGCTATAAAGTATAGAACAGATATTGGACCGATGGCCGAAGCTAGAAAAACCCCAACACCAATCGGAACCAAAAAGCTTTTCCACCCTTTTTCTCTTTGGCGGCTAGGGTTTGCAGAATCGCATGAATCTCATGAACACAATTTACACTCTGTCGACGTACATGTTTTCATTTCGTGATATAATTAACAATAAACTCGAGAAGCATTATATCCTGATCGTTTCTTCGTCTACACCATGTTCTGAAGGAAACGCCAAAACTCTCTTCATGATCAATGAGGACAAATGAACAGTTTTAATTTTTAAAAGATGGAAAACCTCATAATTATCAGCCAAAACAGGCTGCAACCTCTTCAACATTGTGCGGTACCAATGAATTTTCATCATGTTTGCCTACAGAAGTTTAAAATTAGACATTCAAAAATCTATTAAGAGTTAAACTCCAAACACACCCAGGGGTTCTGATGTACAAAAAAGTTGTTGGTTGGTGTTTAGGTTTTGTAGGTGTTGCATGTTACTTTTTCATTTGTCTTCAACGAAAATCCGGTTTATAAAGTCTCTAAATCTTCGGGAATAAAGCTTAGGATCAACAGCTGAAATGGAAGTGGGATCTACATGGAGTGACTTGTAGGCGTGCTCTAACTTTTTGGTGATATCGTAGTCTTGGAGAATATCAATTATACCGAAATACAGGATCACATCAACGACCTCCTTCCTTGTACTCTTAGGATTCGAGTTGTCATCAGTGTCGTCTTCTTCACACGACTCTTCCTCAAATCTGCTCACCTCCTCTGCTTTTGCTGGTGTACTTTCCCCTAGTCTCATTAAAGGTCCGATACTACATGTTAAAAGGTAAGTATGTTGTCAAGAGATGACAGTGGCATATAGTTAGTAACACTTGTTAATGTAAAAATGATAAGAGAGGGTACCAAGTTTGGATGACAGAGTCCATGTTCGGAAGGGAATTATACCCTCTCATCAATTTGTCTTCCTGATCTCTTCGACCTATATCAAGCAAGCAACTAATAAGAAAAACATTAATTACAAAAAAAAAACAATTGAACTAAGTTTTAAAAACTGTAAGACTGATACCGATGCCGAAGGAATTGTCGTCACGAAAATGGAGACCGATCAAGAGACTATAGTCCATGATCCTTTCAGCTTCAAGGAACTCACAATCGATATTAATTTGGTTGATGAAGGCATGGAACCATGATGTCTCCAGCCGAAACACATACTTGAGATCCAAGTCTTTGAGTGTTGTGGTTTCGTCGATTTCACCTTCATCCTTTTCGATTGTACGACCGTGTGATGATCCTTTCAAATCAAACCGTTTTTGTATACGATACTCCGAACAAAACAAATTTCCCATCACTATGAACCGAGTCTGTTTTTTTTTTGTCAAAAAGGTAATAACAAATTTGTTATAGTTTGATCTCTGGACAAAAAGAAAAAAGAAAAACAATTCCTCATACCTTTTGGCCTCCTACTGGTTTGACGCAATGCACACCAAAGAACTTGGTGACCAGTGAGTTCTTGTACTTAGAAACATGCTCATAATAACTAGGGAGCATCTTAAGCAATACCTAAGCATGATTACATAGCTTAAAGGACCATACTAACAAAATTAGGTAATTTACTTACAAAGCAATATGATAGCAGTTACCTTTATTTCGGATTTCTTCATGGTTTTGATCATGAAGCGTTCGTCTTGAGTCAAGTAAAAGAAGCTTCCACTCTTTCCAGGCGAGAAAAATTCCCGAAGAGATTCATTTCCACATATAGCGAGCATGTAGTCAGCTGGGTCGACCGTGAATAACTCTCTTAAATGCCTGTTTGCCCATAGAAAAAGATCCGTTATGTGGTTCGTTTTAAAAGTCCAAACAATCTAGTTTTAAATCGCTAACCTAAAAACGATGGGGCAATAGTCTTTCCATTTAAATTCGCCGGACAGATGAGGAGGTGTAGATTTAGAACCTTCAGGCGGAAACCTGGTCCATTGCTTATCCTTGGGATCAAAATCAGAATGCCTAAGTTCCCTCAACACTGAAGCATGTTTCCCAACAGAGTATCTAATCCCAAGCTGTAGATTCAACATCAAATCGTAGTTTTTATGTCCAGCCGTCACAGTATGCCCCGGTTTCTTAACATCCCCTTCATCCAACCATCTCGGACTTTGCTGCAAACTCTGTGCACCACTACTCTCCATTAGCAAAGGGCTTCTTACCCACTCATACTCTCCGTTATCCCCTGTATCCGACTCGCTCGTGTACGGACTCAACATGGATCCCGCCTCTACATTATCGTACGCACTTGTATCCTCCAGTTCAGATATACAAATCCTCGGAAAATTTGTATTCCTGGACAAAGTCTCAACAGAGGAGAGCTTATGGTGCACAATATTGTCATCATCTCTCTTCTTATTCTTCCTCCCCCACCCGCTAAATTGACTGGTGCTCGTCTTATCCTCACTCCAACTCAAAACCCCTTTCCCAACCGGAGCTCCGTTTTCCCACAAGCCTTGGTAACGGTTACCGTTAGCCCAGGTCATGGTCCCTTTACCAGAGATAACGCCGTTCTTCCACTCTCCAAGATACTCATTGCCATCACTCCACACATAACGTCCGTTACCGTCCTGCAGGTTAGCCTTCCAGTTGCCTTGATAAACATCTCCGTTGGCGTACCGCTTCTCGCCATAGCCATGCTTTCTTCCCCAAAGCCAGTGCCCTCTATAAGTGTCCCCGTCGATTCCAATGAACGTTCCTTCCCCATCCATCCGGCCATCTTTGAACTGACCCTCGTAGGTTGCTCCCGAGGGCCACGAGAAACGTCCTTTTCCACTCGCTTTTCCGCGTGTCCATTCCCCTTCGTACATACAACCATCCGACCACAGATACTTTCCTGTCCCGTGAGGAACCCCCGCCGACAACCCTCCGTTATAAAGATCTCCGTTTTTCAACACTTTCTCCACTATTCTAATATCTACCTCACAGCTTGTCGTCGGGACCACGCGTCTGGAGCTCTGTTTGTACTTTGAGGATTGCCCTTTGTTCAGATTCTCCTCTGTGAAAACGAACAGAGTCTCTTGCATTTTTTCTATGCCTTTGCCCTTACTGGCTATACTCGCACAATTTAGAATGAAACCATCAAAACTAGGCACACCAAAAATTCTCACTATTTACCTCAAGAGAGGCGTAATTGATGTGTTGATGGTTGATGAAAAACTTTAGGATGAATGAATGTCCAAGAAAGTTTTTATCAAAAATCATCAGTTTCAACGATGAGAATGTAGCCGTTAGATTCTTTTAGATTATTTATGTCGCCGGCAACAACACTACTACGTGCTCGCCTCTAATATATTGTAATTTTATAAATTATTGTTTTAGAATTACTGGGCTCCCCACAAGATTGAGTACATGTTTCAACATCGTCTAAGAATATGCGGTGCTTTTCGGTGGAGCTAATAGACAAGGATCGATCTATCATATTATAAGTGTTAATCAACGTGCTTCAATCATATAATCATGTGTCACTCATCACAAATGGATGCTAAATCTCCTCTCCGCTGGTTTACAACTCACAACTCACAAGTCAAAATACAATACAATTGTTATTTTACGCAAAGCTTTTGCATAACTGAATTATCCGGCGTTGTCAAAATTGGGATATGAGAGTGGACATGAGAGTTTTCAAAATCAGTTTTCAGATTTAACATATTCTAATGGTTTCTTAGATCATTCGTAGGTAGTCTCTCGCATAGTCTTTTCAAAAACTATAAACAAATAAAAATTATTTTTTAATTAAGTGAATCTCTCACAATGAAGATAGACAGTGTTGAGAGTCTTTCATTTTCATCATGAGAGTCTCTCATTTTCATCATGAAAGACTCATAATATTTTATTATTATTTATCTATACATACATTCATCTTTTTCGTTGAGAGACTCATATGAAAGACTATCAATGCGGATGATCTTAGTTGCAGTTAAACCTAGTTAAAGTTAAGATCCTTGATAAGAAAATAAGCTATAACTAGTCATGCCATAAAACATATACTCAGACATGCTGGTAATAAACATGAAAACAGTAGAAAATGCTAGCATTTATAATTAAGTAAAAAGGGTTCAAAACACTTTTTCTAAATAAAAAAACAGGGGATAAACTTTTGCTTAATATTTGCTTTGACTAGACCATTTGAAGGATGAACTCATGCAATTGTCACACTGACAAGGTGTTTGGAAAAAAAATTATTGAATGAGTTTTTACTTAGTTTTCCTTCTCTATCTTTAGAAAAATGATGTTCAAGTCATTAGTGGCTTAACTGGCCTTGCATGATTATACTCATGGGTTCATGAATAAGTAAATTTGTTAATTAGTGAAGTGATTAGTCCCACGAGAATGGATTAGTCCATAATTAGTGATCCAATGCCTATAATTGTCCTTAACTTAGTGTCTATCACCACTAATTTTCTTTTATCTCCTTTATCATGTTGCTAGACTCAAGACCCAATGTGTCTTAGTTTGCTTTTTGAATTGGTTTAATTGCCTTGTTTAATTTTCTTGCTTTAGTAGTTTGTTTAATTATTCAAAACCATATAATTCTTTTTGCTTCTTGCATGCCTAATGTGTTTAGTTTCATAATCTCCTTGCGTTAGACCCTAAATGCTAAATGGCACTCATTTCTATTTAGTTACATATGGCACTTGGAATGTTGTACATCACTCTGGATCACAGTGCAAAATAGTTCGACTTTGAAAAATCACTCTAGATCACAATGAGAGTCGTTTTAAATGTTTCTCAGCTTTAAAGTAGCTCACTTAGTAGGTTTTTACTTTTGGCTCTGTTGGGATCTCATGTATATTTTCACCATTTAATAATCCCTTATTCATTATTTAAGAGTGCACTTAATTGAAAAAGCTGATGTATCGCACTGACATCGAAAGTTAGTTATAAAAAATATTGATGTTAACTCTTTAATACTGACATGGGCTGTGACATGGCTCGAGAGAAAGGAAAGTCTATGAGAAATTAGTGTTCATAGGATTTTCGATGAGAAAATCCCAATTTTTTTCGAAATTTTACCATCACCGAAATAGTTCAGTTAAATGACAAACACGACTTCAAGGAACATTAACAACTTGAGTGCTCTTTCTCAATTTTCGTTTTGGCGTAAAAATCATATACCTATCGATTTTTGGTCGATTTCGGGAGATAACAAAGGTGTGTCTCATAATATGATTCGATTGAAGATTTGTTCACCTAATCTGTTGGATAATACGCTTGTGGATCTGTCTGGTATCACTAAGATCCATGTGGGTGATCAGCCGACCGATATCGAAGCGCGTATAAGAACGATGATTTTGTCTTACATTAAGATAGCTAGCTGTCTGATAATGGCTGTTACTCCTGCGCACCCCGATTTGGCAAACTCAGATGCTCTTCAAGTTGCAGACACGGTTAAGTTTCACCGGTTTTTCAACCTCGTTCTGTTTCTCTTTGCAGGCTGTAATGGCAAGTGACCCATAGCCCAGTTTCGCTTTCAGAAGTGATTGTTCATGTTGGTGATGGAATCCCTAGAGTGAATTTGTATGCAGTAGGATGGTCTCTTGGAGGATTCCATTGCAACAACTTGGTGGTGGCTACATAGCTCGGGAGCTTGCTGGTCTTAAGTCTTAACAGTAAAGTTCTTAAGAAGTGAGAATAACTTTGGATGCTTTTTTTGTTCATACATTGAGAGTGAGTTATCTTTATTTGTAGTCTTAGGTTAGGGATTTTGTTGGAGAGCAGGCATTGAGTTTCACACAGAAGAATCCCCTGAAGCCATCATCGAATATGGAGATGGCTCCTCTCTTCACATATTATGCTTGCAACTGGCCGCAGGCCCAACACAAAGGTGTAATGTGATTTTTATTTATGAAGGATGTATATTGTTAGTAAGTTTCATTGTTATTTGTGACTTAAACGTAAGTTAGAATATGATTGACAGAGAAGCATCGGAGCCTGTTGATAATGTGGTGTTATAACGGATGAAACAATTCCGAACAATGAACAAGCTTAAGAAGCTGGCCCTAAAGGTAAAACTACAAACTTCTGTTTTGGAAGTACGCATTGTGTTCTGTTTTGCTAAATCATTGGTATGTTTATAATTTTGTTTTGCAAGTTAATGCAGAGAGTCTCAAGCTGATGTAGATGGTAACTGAACAACTGATTACATCGAGTTTATCTAAACAACGATGCATAGATACATGTTGGATCATGACGAGCACTTATTCAAAGCATTCCAGTACTTTGACAAAGACAACAACGGGTAACTTTAGTTCCTGGAGGAACAAAAATAAAGATAGTGACTTGGAGCTATTTTTTTACACCCAAATGGATTTTCTTAACACAGGTTTATCACAGTGGATGAGTTGGAGTCAACCATGAAAGATTATGTTTGGAAGATGAAGCTAGCATCAAGGAAATCCACTACAAGAAAACAGGGAAATTATGACTACATGAACAGTTGGTAAAGAGT
>OVAP01004632.1:0-14244 GCA_900406295.1 Aurinia saxatilis | reverse complement strand
TATATATATATATATATGTAATTTGATGTTCAGAATCGTTGTTGTATTGTATTGTATAGTTGTGGTATGATGCTCAAACTGCCGACTGCCGACGGCACATGTAGTCTGCTAAAGAAAACCATATGAAATTCAATTAAACTGGTGTAATTACACTAAAAACAACATGAAATTCGATTAAACCGTTGTAATTAGACTTAAAACCACATGAAATTCTAGTAAGATGGTGTGATTAAACTAAAAACCACATGAAATTTGATTAATCCGGTGTAATTAGAAAAAATATTATCTGAAATTCGTTTAAACCAGTGTAAATAGACTTATAACCACCTGAAATTATAGTCATGTGGTGTAATTATACTAAAAACCACATGAAATTTGATAATCCAGTGTAATTAGATAAAACATTACCTAAAATTTGTTTAAACCGGTTTAATTAATAATAAACCGGAGTAAATTAGACTAAACTTGTTGAATGTTTTGCATACGGAAAATGAAGTCTTCTAATATGTGTGTGATATTTTAGCAATTTGGGAGGGGCTATTTTGGATTTTGGGGACTTCATTTATAGTCTACAGATTTACCAACCAAATTAAACTGATCAATTTTGATAAACCAAGAGATTTTAACATAAACCGAATTAAAGCACTGCAATTTTAACCTAACCTACACTTAACCGGTTTAGTATTGACATAACCAAATTGAATCGGCATATAAAAGCTTTTTACAGTTCTATTTTTTCCAGAAAACCCTAAAAACGCCGCATCAAAGAGTCTCTAGTCGATTTTGAGGCGACTCTCTCCATTTTTTATTCCCTGCAATCTCTCTTAGATCTTGCATTGCCGTAGAGTCCATAAAATAGCTGTTGTCGCCTCATTTCGATTACTGAAGGTGAATCTCGTTTTGATTCTCGTTTCAAGTAATTTTGGTTTGTGAATAATTATTTTTGTTTTGAATCGTATTTGTTGCGTGAATCATTTTCGTTCATTTTTTTGTTTCTCAAGTTGTTTTCGTTTTTTGTTTCTCATAATCATTTTTATTGTATTTTGTTCTATGATTTTGAAAATCCATGTTCGTTTTAGTTTTGTGAATCAATTTTGTTTCTCTGATTCGTCTTTTTGTGTAATTACGTGTTTCTGATAGACTTTTGTAAATATTTTACTCCATTTTCATAGATTTTTTTTAGTTTTTTGAATCAATTTTGTTTCACAGATTCATTTTTTGTAGATATGTTACTCGATTTGGTAGATATTATATGATTTTGTTACTCGATTAAGTGTTGTGACATCTGCAAGTATGCGGATGTAGTATAATATGCTAAAATTTTCTGTTCTGGGTACTAAACTTTAACCTTTTTTCATGATTGCAGAAGGGAGGATGAGGAGAAGCCGAGCTTGCCTAGGAGGCTCCACACATTAAATGAAGACCCAACAGCAGTTAGAAGCATCAATTACTTCAGCAGTAATACAAAGCTATTCCATGCTCTAGAAGTGGCTTTGAAGAAAGATTAATGGGCTGAGATTGAGCGGAGTAGGTTGGGGGTCATAAGTTTCATATTTGATATCATTCATGCCTTCCTCCACGCTCTCCTCATCTTTGACATCATTCAACTCATCCTCGTCTTCATTTCAATCTTGATCCATGTCTTCGTCTTCAGCTTCATCTTCATCTTCATCTCGATCATAAGTATTCGTCTTGTGTCGAGTCGAAACACAAATACGTACAATATGCTCTCGACTTAACTTGATCAAGTTGGAGAGGTTGTAATCTTCTTGTGCCATTCCAACAAGCTCACCATATGTACAACCATCTTTCAAGAAGAACAGTCTCCCTCCTTTCGTTTTATCAACTTCAAAATGTCACAAAAAGTCTCTTGTGACCCACTCCCCGAAAACAGGTAAGTGAACCATTCCCTGCAGTTGAAACATCGAGAAAACAACTTTAGAGTACGAATAATAAGCTACTTAGCTCTAAACACAAGAAAAATGAATAAAGTTCGAATGTAGTGAATCAACATGTAAATTTCATACACGAGCAGGATTAATAGCTAAAGAAGGTTAAAAAAATATAACATAAAAAAACTTATTATACATATGATCTAATCGTTTTAGCGTTTCATACTGCACATGTAGTATACTACGCATAGACTACATATGCAGTTTACAATAAAAATGATTAAAATTCAAATATAACGAATCAACATGTAAACTTCATACACGAGCATGATTAATAGCTAAAGAAGGTTAAAGAAATATAAAACTAAAAAAACTTATTATACATATTATCTGAATTCATTTTAAAGTTGCAGACTCCATATGTAGTCTGTAGAGAGTAGACTGCATATGCATTCTACAAATTTATTTAATTAACTCAATAGACAAGAAATTCTATTAAAGCCAGAATATAAAAAATCAACATGTAAAATTCATACACGAGCATGTTTAATATCTAAAGAAGGTTAAGAAAATGTAAAATTAATACAGTCTGCTCAGAAAGTAGGTTAAATTACAATTGCCGAAATGATAACTGTTCAGACTTCACTAAGAGTAGAATTCATATGCAGTCTACTCCAAAATTGTGAAGTATGTAGTCCCACAGTAGACTTCATAGGGGTTAGATTCGCAGTTGGCCAATTTGACTTTCTTGAGCAGACTCCGTATGCAGGCTGTAGGTACGAACGAAAATTGGCAATTGCAAATATGAACCCCACTTGGTCACATAGACTGCACGCGACAGTTTTTAAAAATCAATAAAGAGTGAGAAAAAAATCACAAAATCATGGTTTTAACTTCTGATGACTCTTAAGTTTTGTTTAGTATTCTGCCGAGTTTGGTGATCTATTTCGCGGAAATTTCAAGAGTTTTGGGTTTGCAACTTTGAAAATTAAAATTAGGGAGGTTTTGGGATGAGGATGTGGTTGAGATTGGGAATGAGTAGTTGTATGATGGTGTAGATACATATAAATGCATCAATTTCGGGTGGGTGTGCAATACAAGCTTGAATCTAGTGTTGTTATGGTGGTTGACAAAATTGAAGGGAATGACATTGTTGTAGATAAGTTGGAATCGACCCTTTCCCTAACTCATTCTCCCTTTGCTCTCACGTCGAAATGTGACTTCCATCTTGATACAATCTTTCCCAACCATATGGGTCATCCGAGGTGTCTCCAAGCCATTTGCCTCTCATGAATGGCATTGGCAGATACTACAACATGTTGAAGGTAGAATAAATAACAAAAGTTATATGAGAATTAGTTTAGGAAAGGGCTGGAAAGGTTTCACTAAAGCAAATGGCATTGAGATGGGTGACTCCTTCGGGTTCCAGCTGATTTGGGAAGACTCATCAACTCCTGTATTCTATTTGCCAACTATAGAATAACGCGAGAAAGACTCAAATTCGACATAACCTAGTAGTGGAAACAAGAACATTAATTAATACACTTGCATTTTTCCCAATCATCAGTGAAGTAGATAGCATTCTCCAAACATCCATAGTACTTCGACGCTGAGACCGTATTTTGTCTTAAGCCGTAACAAGTGCCTTGTCTTCCAATAAAATAACCTCAACCGAACTCATCAAGTCTTCGTCCATCTTATTAACCTTAAAATGAACAATCTTCAAATTATAAATGATAGTCACTGGAAAAGAATCGAAAGCGAAGAATCTAAATTTTTTTCGGATATTATTGTCCAAGAAGGTCAAGTCTATACTTTAGATGTAGAGGGAGCAAATTTTTGGATTAAATAATCTAAGCTTGAAATTTATTAATACACACCTTTCAACTCCAACGGATTACGACAACGAGTTATATGTTTGTGACGACAAGACATTTGTGGACGTTTATGCTTCGTTCGATTTTTGTCCAGTGACTATCATTTATAACTTGAAGACTGTTCATTTTAAGTTTAATAAGATAAACAAAGACTTGATGAGTTTTGTTGAGGTTAGTTCATTGGGAGACAAGACACTCATTGTGGTTGTAGACAATTATTTTACGGTCTCAGCTTCGGAGTACAATGGATATTTGGACATCCTATCAACTTCCCTAATGATTGGGAAAATGGAAGTGTGTTAACATTCTTGTTTCAACTGCTAGGTTATGTCGACGTTGATCATTTCTCACGTTCTTCTATAGTTGAGAAATGGAATACATAAGTTGATGAGTCTTCCCAAATCAGCTGGAACCCGAAGGAGTCATAAATCTCAATGCCATTAGTTTTAAAGAAACCCTTCCAGCCATTACCCAAACTCATTCTCAGCTTATTATTATTATTATTATTATTTTGTTTTCAAGATGTTTTAGTATCTTCAGATGTCATTCGTGAGAGGCGAATGACTTGGAGACACCTCGGATGATCCATCTGGTTGGGAGAGATTGTATCAAGACGTAAGTGACACTTCGACATGAGAGAAAAGGGAGACTAAGTTTGGGAAAGCGTTGACTTCGACTCCCTTTGGTCTCACATCGAAGTGTCATTTTCGTCTCAATACAATCTCTCCCAACCATATGGATCATCCGAGGTGTCTCCAAGCCATTCGCCTCTCATGAATGGCATCGGAAGATACTACAACATTATGAAGGTAGAATAAATAATATGAGAATGAGTTTTGGAAAGGGCTGGAAAGGTTTCGCTAAAGCAAATAGCATTGAGATGGGTGACTCCTTTGGGTTCCAGCTGATTTGGGATGACTCATCAACTCATGTATTCTATTTGACAACTATAGAAGAACGTGAGAAAGGCTCGACTTCAACATAACCTAGTAGTGGAAACAAGAACATTAATACACTTGCATTTTTCCTGATCATCAGTCAAGTAGATATTCTCCATATATCCATCATACTTCGAGACTTAGACCGTAAAATATTTGTCCTCAGCAGTAATGAGTGCCTTGTCTCCCGATGAAATAACCTCAACCCAAGTCATTAAGTCTTCTTCCATCTTAACAACCTTAAAATGAACAGCCTTCAAATTATTAATGATAATCACTGGACAAAAATCGAAAGTGAAGAATGTGAAAATCGGATATTACTATCCAAAAAGGTCAAGTCTATACCTGATGAGATGTAGAGGGAGCAATTTTTTGGATTAAATCATCTGAGCTTAAAATTTATCAAAACACACCTTTCATCCCCAACGGATTACGGGAACGAGTTATATGTTTGTGAAGACAAGACAATTGTGTGTCTTGTGGACATTTATGCATAGTTCATTTTTTCTATGAAAAGGATCGGATTTATAAAGTGAAGACTTTTTATTTTAAGGTTAATAAGATAGACAAAGACTTGATGAGTTGAGTTGAGGTAAGTTCATTGGAAGACAAGGGACTCATTGTGGGTATAGAAAATTATTTTATGGACTCAGCTTTTGAGTACTATGGATGATTAGAGAATGCTATATAATTCACTAATGATTGGGAAAATGCAAGTGTGTTAATGTTCGTGATTACACTGTTACGTTATGTCAAAGTTGACCCTTTCTCACGTTCTTCTATAGTTGAAAAATGATATATAGAAGTTGACGAGTCTTCCCAAATCAGCTGGAAACCAAAGGAGTCACCCATCTCCATGTCATTTGCTATAGAAAAACTTTTCCATCCATTTCCAAAACTCATTCTCATCTTATTTTTATTATTTATTCTGGTTTCAAAATGTTGTAGTATCTTCTGATGCCATTCACGAGAGGCAAATGGCTTGGAGACACCTCAGATGATCCATATGGCTGGGAGATATTGTATCAAGACGGAAGTGACACTTCGAAGTGAGAGAGATTGGAGGTTAAGTCGACCCTTTACCAAACTCTATCTCCCTTTGCTCTCATGTCGAAGTGTCACTTCCATCTTTATCAATATGGTAGATAGCATTCTCCAAATATCCATAATACTTCGAGGCTTAGACCGTGAAGAATCTGAAAAATTATCGGATATTACTGTCCAAAAAGGTCAAATCTATACCTCAGATGTAGAGGGAGCAATATTTTTGGATTAAATCATCTGAGTTTAAATTTTATCAAAACACACCTTTTAACTCCAACGGATTACGACAATGAGTTATATGTTTGTGAAGACAATACATTTATGGAGTTTTGTGGACATTTATACACCGTTCATTTTCTCAATGAAAAGGATGGGGTTTAGAAAGTGAATTAATTATAAGGTTAATAAGATCGACGAAGACTTGATGAGTTGGATTGAGGTTAGTTCATTGGGAGACAAGGGACTCATTGTGGCTATAAACAATTATTTTACGGTCTCAGCTTCAGAGTACTATGGATGATTGGAGAATGCTATATAATTCATTAATGAATGGGAAAATGCAAGTGTGTTAATGTTCTTGTTTCCACTGCGAGGTTATGTCAAAGTCAACCCATTCCCACGTTCTTTTATAATTGATAAATGGAATATAGGAGTTGATGAGTGTTTCCAAATGAAGATGGAACCCGAAGGAGTCACCCATCTCAATCCATTTTTAAAAAATAAACCTTTTTAGCCCTTTCCCAAACTCATTCTCATCTTATTTTTATTATTTTTTCTTCCTTTAAAATGTTGTAGTATCTTCAGATGCCATTTGTGAGAGACGAATGACTTGGAGACACCTTAGATGATCCATCTGGTTTGGAGAGATTGTATAAGTACGGATGTGACACTTCGACATGAGAGCAAAGGGAGACTTAGTTTCGTAAAGGGTCGACTTCAACTCCCTTTGCTATCACGTCGAAGTGTCACTTTCGTCATGATACAATCTCTCCCAACCATATGGATCATCCGAGGTGTCACCAAGCCATTCACCTCTCATGAATGGAATCGGAAGATACTACAATATTTCGAAAGAAGAATAAATAATAAAAATAAGATCAAAATGAGTTTTGGAAAGGGTTGGAAAAGTTATGCTAAAACAAATGACATTGAGATGGGTGACTCCTTTGGGTTCCAAATGATTTGGGAAGACTCATAAACTCATGCATTCTATTTGTCAACTATAGAAGAATGTGAGAAAGGCTTGACTTCGATATAACCTAGTAGTGGAAACAAGAACATTCTCCAAACATCCATAATACTTCCAGGCTTAGACCGTAACATATTTGTCTTCAGTAGTAATGAGTGCCTTGTCTCCCAATTAAATAACCTCAACCCAACTCAGCAAGTCTTCTTCAATCTTAATAACTTTAAAATGAACAGCCCTCAAATTATAAATGATAGTCACTGGACAAGAAACGAATGTGAAGAAATCTGAAAAATTATCTGATATTACTATCCAAAAAGGTCAAGTCTATACCTCGGATGTAGAGGGAGAAATTTTTTGGATAAAATCATTTGAGCTTACAATTTATAAAAACACACCTTTCAACTCTGACGGATTACGACAAAGAGTTATGTGTTTGTGAAAACAAGACTTTTGTGGAGTTTTGTGGACATTTATGCATCGTTCATTTCTCTATTCAAAGGATGAGGTTTATAAATGGAAGACTGTTCATTGAAGATTAACAAGATAGACGAAGACTTGATGAGTTGTGTTGAAGTTAGTTCATTGGGATACAAGGGACTCATTGTGGCTATAAACAATTATTTTACGGTCTCAGGTTTAGAGTACTATGGATTACTGGGGAATGCTATATAATTCACTAATGATTGGAAAAATGCAAGTGTGTTAATATTGTTTTTTCCACTGCTAGGTTATGTTAAAGTCGACCCTTTCTCACATTCTTCTGTAGTTGATAAATGGAATACATGAGTTGATGAGTCTTCCCAAATCAGCTGAAACCCAAAGGAGTCATCCATTTCAAAGCAATTTGTTTTAAAGAAATCTTTCCAGACCTTTCCCAAACTCATTCTCATCTTATATTTATTATTATTTTTTCTTCAAAATGTTGTAGTATCTTTCAGATGCCTTTCGTGAGAGGCGGATGGCTTAGAGTCACCTTAGATGATCCATCTAGTTTGGAAAGATTGTATAAAGACGGAAGTGACACTTCGACATGAGAGCAAAGGGAGATTGAGTTTGGGAAAGGGTCAACTACGACTCCCTTTGCTCTCACGTCGAAGTATCACTTCCGTCTTAATACAATCTCTCCCAACCATATGGATCATCCGCGGTGTCTCCAAGCCATTCGCCTCTCATGAATGGCATCAGAAGATACTACAACATTTTGAAGGCCGAACAAATAATAAAATTAAGAAAAGATTGAGTTTTTGAAAGGGCTGGAAAGGTTTCGCTAAAGCAAATGGCATTAAGATGGGTGACTTCTTTAGGCTCCAGCTGATTTGGGAAGACTCATGAACTCATGTATTTTCTTTTTCAACTATAGAAGAACGTGAGAAAGGCTCGAGTTCGACATAACCTAGTAGAGGAAACAATAATATCAATACACTTGCATTTTTCCCAATCATCAGTCAAGTCGATAGCATTCTCCAAACATCCATATTACTTCTAGGTTGAGACCGTGAAATATTTTTCCTCAGCCGTAATGAGTACTTTGTCTCCAAATGAAATAAGTTCAAGCCAACTCATCAAATCTTCGTCCATCTTATTAACCTTGAAATGAACAGTATTCATATTATAAATGATTGTCACTGGACAAGAATCGAAAGCAAAGAATCTGAAAAATTATCGGATATTATTGTCCAAAAAGGTCAAAATTATACCTTAGATGTAGAGGGAGCAATTTTTTTGGATTAAATCATCTGAGCTTAAAAAAAATTCAATACACACTTTTCAACTCCAACGATTACGACAACGAGTTATATGTTTGTGAAGACAAGACATTTGTGGAGTTTTGTGGACATTTATGCTTTGTTCATTTTATAACGTGAAGACTGTTCATTTTAAGGTTAATAAGATAGACGAAAACTTGATGTGTTAGCTTAAGGTTAGTTCATTGGGAGACAAGACACTCATTGTGGCTGTAGACAATTATTTTAGGTCTCAGCTTTGGAGTACTATGAATGTTTGGAGAATGTTATATACTTCACTAATGATTGGGAAAATGAAAGTGTGTTAATGTTCTTGTTTTCACTGCTAGGTATTGTCAAAGTCGACCATTTATCATGTTGTTTTATACTGGAAAAATGGAATACATGAGCTGATGAATCTTCCCAACTCAGCTGGAACCCGAAGGAGTCACCCATCTTAAGGCCATTTGCTTTAGCGAAACCTTTCCAGCCCCTTCTCAAACTCATTCTCATCTTATTTTTTTATTTATTATGCCTTCAAAATATGGTAGTATCTTCCAATGCCATTCATGAGAGGCGAATGGGAAATATATGTGAAATATATTTGACTGAAAAAGATACTTATCGGAGAATGTATGTATATCTCTAACCAAATTAAAAAGATTAGTAGAATTACGTCTTTTGACAAAAAAAAAAATAGGTGTCATAAAACTAAAAAAATATAAAAATATTTAACTAAAATAAAATATATTGACTAAAAAGTAACACTCCTAGATAATCTTACATGGAAAATACATGTAAAACAAATTTGATTGCAAAAAGATACTTAAAATTAAAATACAGTGAGAGGCTTAGAAATAATATATGGTAACTTTTATTAGCTAATTCTTTTTCCACAAAAATTCATTCAAAACCTAATTGTATATATATATATATATATATATATTTGTGTGTGTGTATATATACACATTTGTATGTATGTGTATATATATGTATATACATTATGGGGATTTAGTTTTCGCCCAANTATATATATATATATATATATATTTGTGTGTGTGTATATATACACATTTGTATGTATGTGTATATATATGTATATACATTATGGGGATTTAGTTTTCGCCCAAAATAGGTCCTGCAAGCGCACATGTCTCGCATTAGTACTTAGGGGTTGAATCCATAGGGAGCAGAGTGTACGCAGTAGCACGTCCAAGTTCACTCGAGCTAAGCAACAATATGAAGTGGTTTTGGTTTTTGGTCGATCGACAGTGTGAACTGGTCGATCGGTGAAAGCGCCTTTCGATCAATTGCAGATAATGTGGTCGATCGATCAGTGCCTGCAAATGCTGAAACAAAATAAAATGTGAGATTAATCAAGAAATAAAGGCATTAGGAAGTCACACAATGCATAAGAGGATCACGGTTTGAATTATTCAGGGTAATAATGTAAATATCCTAGTTAAAGCTATATAGTTGAAATCACTATTAACTGACTATCCTTGTGGTCAGGCTTAGCCAGTCTAGTTCAATTGGTATCCGAGTTAACTCTAACATATATATTTGCAGAAATCAAATTCTACTAAACTATAAATAGTAAAACTTTGACTATCAAGCTCTGGACTTCTTACTCTAAGTGGTGTATTAGTAGCAGATTTATCATATGATTGTATTAAGATCTAATATGAAAGTTAGCTTATAAACTAGCTATTACACAGCTCTATTGCCTATCTACCAAACCATGATTCCTCCTAGCAAAACCCTTTTAGTTACTAAGATACTACTCAATCATGCTAAAAGCAAACATTATGACAATGAAAATTGCTATTATAAAAGAGGGTTCAGAATAGCTTCTCTGGAGTGCAGAGATTACAAACTTTATCCTTGAAGCAATGATAAAAGTAGCATAAAAATGAAGAATAATGAAAGGAAACTGTAAACTATTTAGCCTGGATGCCTGGAAGCTTTGTACGTGGTGATGTTTCTCTTTGGCTTCAGTCGTCTGTATTTATAGGGGAGAGGGTCGAGCAGTTGGCCGAGATAAATCAGGAAGAGATTTAGATTGGGATCCAAATATTTGTGTATGTCCGGCTCTGATCGATCAATCACCAGTATTATATTCGATCAATTGATATCCAAAACGCATCTTCTGGAGATTCAGTATCTTTTGTGATTATCTCCAACATATCCTGATATCTCTCCGAATGCAACGGTCGTTATCTGAATTTGTTCTCAAAGCTTCCTTGGATTAATGGGCCTTGATCGATCGGTGGGCCTCTCCTCCGGTCGATTGGGCCTTCATTTCATACAGCCTTCTGGATACATCTTGAATGATTTGGACTTAACTTCTTACTCTTGAGGGCTAACAACTTGATTCCAAGCCCATGTGATAGCTAACTCACGTGGCTTGATTGTCTTAACTCCTTACTTCAATCCAAAACAAACAAATCCTTCATCTAGGCCTAGACTTCTTATGTTGATTTGTTGGACTTGATAAAAAATGGTCATTTGTGACCTAAAATGCATTACTTTAATAAAAATACTTTGCAAACGGAGAAATGTGAAATCCAATGGTTTATGTTTCAAATCAAATAATTTCTTCATAAAAGCACCAAAAATCCATATAAAAAAGCGGTAAAATATCAGTCCTATCAATACATATTGTTATATATATATATATGTATATCCAATGTTTGGTTATTATGGATATTTTACGTCGGTTTGAAAAAGGGTAGGACAAAAAATAAATTTAGATAAATCTTCAGTCCAGTTTGGACATAAGGTACAAGCGTCCCTCCGAACTGAACTACACCAGGTCTTCGGTATTACGAATGTGGGTGGAATTGGAAATTTTCTGGGATTACCAGAGAGTTTAGGTGGATCTAAATGCAAAATAATTTCTTTCCTCCAGGATCGAATCCAAAGAAGGACAATTGGTTGGTCATCGTTGTTACTATCCAAAGGGAAAAAAGAAGTACTCATTAAATCGGTGGCAACGGCAACACCGACTTACATTATGTCTTGTTTCGAATCCCCAAAGAGGTAAAAAAAAATGACAAATGCAATGGCCCAATTCTGGTGGAGCTCGGGGGGACATAATAGGGGGATGCAGGGGAAAGCATGGAAAAAACTATGTAAAAAAATGATGGGGGTTTGGGATTTCAAACACTAGATGATTTTAATACCGCATTACTAACAAAGCAATTGTGAAGATTGATTGATGCCCTAGAATCTTTATTTGCAAGGGTTTTTAAAGGGCAATATTATCGTTATTCTGATCCTCAGAACCCAGGAAATGTTTATTCACCATCCTATGGATGGAACAACATTTTCTCAGAAAGAGACTTGGTTCAATCTCCGTTTGGACGGACCCGTGGATTCCAGATTCGACCCCTAGATCGCACGAGGCCCCGATCAAAATTTTAATCCTAACTTGACGGTCAACTAGTTAATCGATAGTAGAACAAAAATTTGGAATGTCCCTATGTTGTGTTAGCTATTCAAACCAAACGATGTTGTCTTTATACGAGGGATTCTGATAAGTCGAGTCGCAAAACTGGATACACCATGATTTCTCTTTAGAACTTCAGGCAAATATTCGGTTCGTTCTGGATATCAGATCGAGTCTGAACGGGTTTTGGAAACACAGACCGCTAAAGTATTTGGTCCCGAGGTGACTATATTACAAGCGCACATTTTCCACCTAAAATTAAAAAATTTAGTGGCAAGGTCTATCGGGGTGTCTCTCATTCAAAGCAAATCGTCAAGGGAGAGGTATCCTTGCGACACTATATGTGGGAGATGCGGGGCACCTGAGGAGAATATTAATCATGTACTATTTTAATGTCCCCATGCTTTGCAAACCTAGGCTTTATTAGCTATTCCTTCAAACCCGTTGGCTTTCCCTTTGACTCCGGTCTTTAATAATATGGATTACTTATTATGGCGTATCCTTGAAAATGAACAAACCAGAATTTTTCCACGGATTTTATGGTTTATTTGGAAGGCCAGAAATGATAAGGTTTTAATAAAATTGATAGGTCACCCCAGGATATTCTAAAATTAGCCGAGGGTGAGGCATCGGTTAGGGAGCAGGCCCAAATTTCAGAGGAATTGCTAAACTCTAATACTCGGATAGCTGATGTAGATATTAATACAATTCAGGGCACACAGTGTTTTGTTAATGGCTCGTGGAAAGAGACAGGCACTGTTTCAGGTATTGGTTGGGCATGTCTCCATGACCAAACACTTGCATTTTGATGGGGTGTCGGAATTTACGGATAAGTGCCTCTCCACTTTCATGTGAGGTGGATGCTCTTATCTGGGCAGTGGAGTGCATGCTTTTCCACCACAAGCTTGAAGTCACCTTTTTCACAGATTCGACCGAACTAGTGAAGATGACATCATCATCTTCTGCTTAGCCGGCCTTCGCTATTTATCTGGAAGCGTTTGCAAGTCCACATGTGAAATTCACAATCTTCCATCTCCTTTCGATCCCGCATATGTATAAACACCAAGGCGGACAAACTGGCTCGGGGTGTCAGATGTCATTGTGCAAATTTGATTTATGTAAACGATTGTCCTCCAGTTTGGCTTAGTGAACCGATATGAGGATTACTTTATGTTGTTATTAATATATATATATTATATTTCATTTTTTCTTATACAACATGCAATATGCACATATAGAAAGGGAAATTGCAGTATTTGAACCCTTAGTAAATTTAAAAGCAATTCTAGACCTTATATTAGTATATTGCACATTAAGCAAAAGTGACATTTTTTCTGTAAATTGTCAGTTTTGACCCCATGAACAAACAAACCACATGTAACGCAATTGACCATTTTAGCTCCGCGAAGGCATGAAAATAATAAACTTCATATACAGTCTACTACATAGTAGACAATCAAATAGCACTCTACTATGTAGAAGACATACTTCATATGCAGTCTACTACGTAACTGAATTTTAAAAATTAATATGAAAATAAAAAATATACATAACAAAAAATAAATAGGCCATTTTCCATCTATGTAGAATAGTTTTGTACAAAAATAAATCAATTTAAACATACAAAGATAATTTAGTTTCTAAACTAATTTTGTGAAAACTTGTAGACTTCAGTATCAGTCTACATAAACCGAATAACCAAATTGGAAATTGATAGAACCAAATCGGGGTAAACCAAATTTAATAACCTAACCGGGAATTAATTGTGTATACCACAGCAGACTACAAATGAAGTCCACTTAAACATAAAAAAGTTATCTCACATATAAATGTTTCCTACACTCAGACCCCCTAAATTGTAACCTCTCTCTCTCTCTGTAACGGCACATTCCAAATTGCTCTCTCCTCTCTCCTCGCCGTGAACGTCCTCGCTTTCTACCTTCTATGCAGACTATCTTCTTAATTCTATTTCTCTATCTCTTGTCTCTCCTATGTTCTTTTTTTTTTCTTTGTTTCTCTTCTTTGTTTTTCAACAATGGTTCTAATGAATTTTTTTTTTTTGTCTCACAGGAATGGGTCAATTGATATGTTGCATTTTAGGACTGTTTTCATGGTTGTTTTACATTCAT